>ML778781.1:559922-586806 GCA_009831015.1 Picea engelmannii | reverse complement strand
GGAAACTTTGATAAAAACTTATCTACAAATAAAAAATGTCATTGCAAAAAATTGAAACACACTCGCATAAACCATGAATTAATAAAAATGAATTAAATCTAAAGGAAATGAAGATGCATAAATAAATAAACACACTCATAAAATGAAATATTACCAAAACATATGATGCTCTTCTCTAATGGAGTGAGCTTTGCCTCCCAAAATAGGGCATTGAATTGAAACTACAACCACATAAATCAAACCAAATCACACACCATCAAGAAACTATGAAAACTACAATTCATATTGGAGCAAGATCTTGAGAAATTTTATTATATTCCATCATAATTTGGACTTGTGCTCTAAGAGTAATGGATATGGCACTCTCTTTTATACATGAGCTTGCTTGAAACAAATATCTAAATATAGAATCCACTTGAGGATAGGATATTATCAAGTGGTTATGATAAATATCTAAATATAGATCCACTTGAGAATATTCTCAAATGGTTACAACAAATATCTAAATATAGATCTACTTGAGGCTAAAATATTCTCAATCGGCTACAATAGATCATAAATAGTTCCAAGATTCATGATAACTCCCAACATATTTTGGAATACCACTAATTTTTAAATTCAAAATAGTCATGTGGGTTACAATAACTTGCTCAAAGATATGTTCAAAATAGTTATTAATGGTGTTAGGATTCATAGATCCATGGTATATACATGAGATATCTTTAAATCTATAATAAAAATGGATATGCACACATGGTCGCATAGAAATACACCTTCCAATAATTAAAACCATGAAATATATGTGTTTTTGTCTTCCCCAAGTGTCTACATGATTATTGGTGGTTGATTTCGTCCTTCGTGGCAAACTAAATTGAAAACACATTGATCTACAAATGCTCTGCACCATTAATTTGAATTTTCTTCAACCTTGTAGCTTATGGACCCATTCCTATAACAAATTGTTCACACATGAACCATTATTTCAAAAGTAAATACATAATACACTAATTCTCCTTAATCTTAACCATAATTCAATGAAATACTAAGAAATGTAATGGAAAATACTCTGAGCCTAGATCGTGCATATGTGCATAAAAATGGGCTAATGTAAGGTTACAGGTAAATGAAAAGGAATTAAAAATAACGAAAAGAGGAAGTCAAAATATATCTATTTTTCCACTAATCAATCATACTCACCTAAGTTAGGATTAAGGGGGAGGGGGTGTTGGTATACATGCATCATTTTCCCTCCCATGCCTAATTTTCTCTATCCTAGAGAGCACTTGAGCTTCATCCCTTAATTCTAGGGATTTATATGAGGTAAATTCCACTTTTCAAGGGGTAGGGGTGCTTCTTTCCTACATTATAGGGTTAATTCCACTTTTTTAGGAATGAAAGCACACTTAAGGAGCATATCCTATTTTCTAGGAGCTAGTTTACTATTATGAGCTAGTTTACTACACTTGGCTAGTAAAATCCAAGTTAACTCCCTCATGAAAGTGCACTTGTGTTTTCATGGACATGTTCTCTCATTCTTTGTATGACATTAATCCTAGAATAGTTGCATGACTACTAATTTGATTCTATTGCATTCAATTTCATTGTATTGTATTCAAGTTTGAATATCTTTGGATGAGTATTCTTCCTTCAACAGGTTAATGAGAATTACATTTATATAATTCTTCTTCTTCTCTTCTCTTTTCTCAAATTTTTAACTGAATTTCTTCTTAATTAGATTCTAGATCCTCTTGCAGGTTGATAAGTAAAATCTTACAAATATTACATCTTAATATCGAGTAAAACAATCATGAACTAAGAGTTTGGATAAACTTGTAAGATATGTTATGATGCATCATTCTAGTGGGTTATCCATGAGAGTTTATGGATCATTCGAGGTGATTCCATATGACCAATTTCAGTTGTATAGCCTCAAACAAGTCCTTCTTTAGATGAACTTCTAGACATATTCACACATGTGTATTGATGTTCCTTTAGTTCAACTTGAAAGTTTTAAACGTATGAAAGTGAAGCAATTTTTATATAGATTCTTAAGCAAAATACAAAGAAAAATAATGACACAAACATAGTACACATAGATTTACCCTAGAAACCCTTAATCGCTAAAATTGTAGAATTGTGGTGAAACTTGCATAGAGAATCTAGCTAAGAACAATTCATACAAAGCTTGCAAATTGAGAGAAGGAGAGAAGAGATGAGAGAAAATAATCAATATAATTGTATTCACTAATGAGAGTTTGATTAATTACACATGATATGTTCTACAATTCTAAGTAAAGTCACCATAGTAGTGATCTAGAGAGATCTAGACACTCAATTACATAAACCAAATTAATTTGCCACATAGTCCTAGTTAAATGATCCATGCAATCATCAGTTAATTGAGTCACACATGTGGAAGTGAGAGAAAAACATGAAACTATTGGTGATATAACCAAGATTGTTGTTATAGTCCAAAAATGCTACATCTATGCATCCAAGACATTGGCCCATCCATTTGCATACTTTGCCAAACATACTCCTAATGTTTCCTTCTAAAAAACCATTTTTTGGATAATGTACACACCTTATTGCACTAATAGCCTACGTACACACGTGTGTTGCATGCTAGTTATCCCACGTACATACGCTTGTTGCATGCTAGGTATCCCATGTTAGCACTAGGAGTCACCTTCAGATTGCATGGAAGGAAATCCCAATACCCATAAAGTTATACGTGAATGAAAGAGTGTTTTAAAGGGTCAAATGGAAAAGGACTCAAACGGTAATGTTCTAACTCAGCTAACAGGGCTAGCATGCACCAACAATTAAGGTCTTGGCTAACTTCTATTAGTAGTTTGGGAGTAAGTATGAACAGAGGGAAGACTTGAGTGAGAGGAGTGTAGGGACTGCTGCAAACATCAGGTCTACAAAAGTATAAGGAAGAAAGTTTCTAATCACAAGATCTTCTTGACATCAGAAACTAAGGAAGCTAAATAAACATCATGATAATATAATGATCAAACATCCACCATAACATCACCACAATAATTCATGTGAATCATTCAAAGCATGAAAATTTAACATCAGAAGCAAATAGACTAAAAGAGAAGATGATTTCTATTAGCCAAAAATTCTTAAGTCCAGTACATCACCAAATCATAGTCACTTCATCAAAATATTACAAGTAAAGAGAGCCTTGCTCAACCATATGAGCCTGCTAAAGAAACTGATCTATATATTTATAATAAAAGGGATGCAATAGATGGAGGTATGAGTTGGCCCCCTTCCCTTGAAAAACTCTAAACATTCATTTTCCCTAACAACTTATCTAACCATCTATGCTATAAAACAGGAAAATGTTGGTGACTAATCCAACTGAAATTCAAACTGAATTGGTTCCCTTTTGTTGCGTAGCTCCTTGTTTGCTATGTTTCCTTCAAATAACGTGGTTGTCTTCATGATTCCAGCTGTTGATTCTCCATCCTTATTCATCACCAATTTATCCCAAAGTTGTTAGCTTGGTCCTCCTAGATCCTTGGTCTTTATTGACAGCTTCTTTGGGTAGAAAATTTCGGTAGCACGCTACCAAGAGAAAAGGTAGCACCTGTAGGTAGCATCATTGTGTTGCATATGTGTACAGACTCTGCTCTTTGTAAAATATTGGGTAGCTCCTGTAGGTAGCGCCTGTAAGTAGAGCCTCTGTGTTGCGCCCATATGACAATTCTATTCTCTGCTAAATATTAGGTAGCGCCTATAGGTAGCACCACTTATGTTGCATCTGTGTGCAGATCAGGTAGCATTGCCAAAAACGCAACACCTTCAATACTGGAAGTGTGCCGAGAAATTTGTGGTATTTCATGATGACAAAACCATTTCAATTAAGTGCCTTGACTGTATAATGGGTAGTGCCTTTTACCACTGGGGAAACTAGCACTTAGCAAAAACTCAAAACCAAGCTAGTTAAATGATTAGCAGCCTGTATGATGGTATAGCTAGTATGTGCATATAAGTTAACCCTCCCAAAAAGGAACAATTCTCAAAAATGAAGCTTACCATTACCAGCTATTTTTTCATTTTAACACTTATCCTCACACTCTTTCTGGTAGAAAGAGGATCTTCAATTGGCACAACATACTTCTTCTTCTTAGCATTGGCATGCTTTTTCAGTAGTTGTACTCTCCTTAGCTGCTGGTTTATCATCCTCAATGGCAGCTTCAACCAACACCTGTAAATTCCTTTGGGCTACCTCATATTGAAAGTGTTTCATCTCTGCCTTTAACTTCCTATTCTGAGACTGAAAGCCTCTGTTCTGAGACTGTAAAGATTCTTCAGTTGTTTATGAAGGGGTAGAGCCTTTCTCGCTGCAAACCTTGCCAAGTTGGGGGTATGATTGTAGCCAACCATGAGCTCTTCCATCTGAGCCAAGTGGACCTTGTATTCTTCTTTAAGATGAGATATTTCTTTCCTTGCATCTCTAAGCTGCTTGATAAGTCTTTTGTAGGTCCGACTGTCATGAGGGATAGTGGCATGCTCAGTCTTAATGAGATTTTCCTCAGGCTCATCTTCCTCATGCATGGGAAGTGTCTTGTCCACCTCATCAGGTTTCTCAGTGGCCTTACTTTTACCCTTCTTTCTCTGCACAATGTTTTCTTTATTTCTTACCACAGGCTCCTTGAAGTGTTTCACAGGGGTTTCCTCTTCTCTCTCCAAAGGTCTTTTAGTATCTTTACCTTTCTGTACAAGGGATTCTTGTTTTCTTTTGACAGGCTTCTAAATGCCTTTCTCAGAGGTCTCATCTCTCTTCTCCAAAGGTCCTTTAGCACCTTTACCCTTCTTCTTTTGTACACGGGTTTCTAATTTCTCCTTTATAGGCTTTTCAATATTCTTCCCCTTCTTCTTTTGAATAGGGATCTCTGGTAAGGACTTCTCTCTATAATCCTCCTTAGGAATTGATGACCTTGTGAAAGGTATTTTACCTTTGATTTCGACTGCTGGAGGAGAAGGGGAAAAGAGAAGCTTCTTCCCTCTCTTAGATGTAGATTTGGTAGAAAGAGGCACCTCTTCTAACCCTGGTGGAGGAGGTGGTGAAAAATCTCTATGTGGAAAAGGAAAAACTTCCTCCTCAGCTTCAATGACCTGCTTGTTGACCTTTGACACTTGAACAGGGGCTCTGCCCTTTCTCTTCCTACTGGTCCCTGCTTTGGTGACACTGGTAGGTGACAAAGAACTTTCCCTTTGTGATTGAGGAGTGGGTTCTAGATCCAACTTAAAATGAGAGGTGACCACAAAATGATCCCATGAAATATCTTTCTTTCCCAATTCCTCAGATACTAGCATTATGATTAATCCAGAGTGGAAAATGCTAGAATCCACATCTTTAGATTTGGCATGTATCATGTCTGAAATCTTACCTATACTCCTCAACAAGTAATAAGGAATATTCATCTCAACCTTACCAGTAAAATGTAGCAACAATATTATATGGTACTGGTATAATGTGTTGAATATCCCTTCACAAGTAAAATATATTTGTATGATCTTCAGTAGTCTATCAAATTGTTCAATCAATTGGCTCCTTGGCATACTTTTAGATAAGTCATTGGCTTGATATTCAGGTTTAAAGAGATATTTTGCATAAGTTGAACTCAAAGCCATGGCTTTGAACCATCTTTCACCTGTAATGGGGATCCCTGTTGCAGTTGAGATGGAGGCTTCAGTCACTTCAAACTCCAAATCCCCAACCTTAGTTGTCTTACCATCAAACTGCAATGCAAACTGTCTTTCTACCTCTGGATGGCCTCTCTGCATGTTATGACAGAAGAAGAGGCACCCCACTCTTTGAAAGGCCTCTCTTGCCATGGGTTCTATATTAAAAGGAAGCATGTCCATTGGTTCTGTCCTAACTATTTTGCCTCCTTTATGTGCCTTCTTCGATTTAGGGGTCTCCATGACTCAGAATGAGGGCTCTTAAAAGGTTTGGTAATGCTCAGGAGACTTTGAATGGGGTTTCAAATATGCAAGGCTGACCCTATGCAACTAAGTAAAACGTTTAATTTCGAGATGAAAGGAGGCAGGGGAAGCAGCGAGAGGTTAAGCAACACCTCTGGGTAGCGCAATGCATACACAGAGGATATAATAGTCTAAAGATTGAAACTTCAAGGGCTAAGGTAGACAACAAAAATCTGACTCATATACAGGCCATGAGGTTTATAGGTATCTTAGGGTTTTGTTGGTGAATTATGTTGAACCTTGAGTTTTCCCATTGTGCACCAACAAATGGTTCTATTGTCGAGACCATGATTTGTGACTAAGAGGAATGTGGAGGTTGACTAAGGAAGATATTGGATAGTGGTTAGAGGAAAAATAGTGTTATTTTGCTAGAGATCATAATAAGAATCTACGGATCAGTCTGGAGAAATGGTTATAGAGGTACGTGTTTACAAATTTACATGAGATTTTATTTGTTTATTTCCCAAATGTTTTGTCTAAGTGGATACAAATATTAGTTGAAGAGAATGGAATGTTTCGAGGAATTGGACCCCTAAGTTGATTTAGCAAGTTACTACTATAAGCAATTGAATCTCATGCATAGTTGATGTTTGGCTGAATAATGTATTGGGGGGTTATATTACCAAGTTTTCTATAGATTGTACCCAGTCATATAATGTTGTTGAAAGAGAGTTCTTTATCGGTCCACGTGGAATATATTTGAAATCATTGTCTACTTGGATCAAGATTTTGTTGTGTGATAAGGGGGTTATGAATATGGAATCTGATTTCCCTAGTAGCTAAGCACCTTCACGTGCATACGGGGAGCAGGGGATGACCAAGGGATGGTATGAGTTATAGAAGAGAGGGATGTAGGAAAGAAATAATAAGGAGTAGATGGAATGAGAATTCTGAGAGAAGAAGAATGTGTGACGAAATAAGTGATTGGAGTATTGCGCAGTGGAAAAATAGTTTGGTACAATACAAAGAAGAATGTGGCTGATAGAGAAGAGAAACAAAATGGGGTTGAGGAAAGAGATATTGGTTTAGTACTTCATATCGAAGGAATACTGCACATAGAAAAGGAAATGGATCGTCAACTCAGTCCAACAAAAGGAAATCCATTACATCCCACTCAAGCCAAACTCTATGTCAAACACATGACCCCATGTGTGTCTCCGAGAACTGAGGTAAGATATGAAACTTTGTAAGAGAGAATATAAGCATAGTGGGTTTGAGGAAAGAGATATTGGTGTATTAATTTAGATCGAAGGAATGTCACACACAGAAAAAAAAAAAGGATCGTCATCTTAGTAAAGGAGAAGGATATCCATTACATCCCACTCAGGCCAAACTCTGTGTCGAACCCATGATCCCATGTGTGTCTCCAAGAACTGAGGTAATATATGAAAAAAATTCACTTGTAGTTAGTGAAGGAAGAAAAGATAGTAGTAAAGGTAGTCATAGTAGTGAAAGTAGTATGAAAACATAGCTTCAAGTAGTGTCACCAAGGAATAATATTATGCAGTACACGATGACGGGAGTAGACCCCACTTTGAGAATTCCTTTCTTTCACGGAGCAGGTTTGGAAGATCCAAAACAACACTTGTTTTTCTGTGAAGCAATATGGACAGTGAATAATACCCAGGATGGCGATGTGAAGATCATGCAGTTGGATACGACATTCAAAGTCTGCACATTAATTTGGTATATCAAGTATCAGTCTATTACTCATGTGGGACAAGACAGAACATTAGCAGACATCAGAAAATCCTTGTTAAAATAATTCCAAAAACCGAAGTATGAGTCATAGTGTATTACAGAACTGAAATAGATCAAGCAGTTGCATTGTGAATTAGTATGGGATTTTGATCAGAGATTCAAGATAATGATGGATCGATTGACCTTCTAGATTCCAAATGTGTAGTATATGGAATGGTTCATTGCATGATTTTTGCCACATATATGATGCCCATTGATGCAACAAAAGATTACATCGTAGTCAAAATCACAATAGATTGCCATGAAGTTGAAAGCATCCCCTGTAGGAAAAAATGGTGCAAGGATGGCTCAAGTTTAGTCATATTTAGCAACATTGACAATTCAGTTGCAGGAGCTTGCTAAAGGGAAGGAAAAGCATGAAAATTTCTAGTGTGTTACATGCATAACAAAAGGTCATCATAATAATGAGTGTCCAACCTTTAGAGAGTATTTGGCTATAGGATCCCTAAATCCCTTAGCCACAGGAAGAGGAGTATATTGTGAGATATGCAGAACAATGAGTCATCACCTGAATTCCTATCCTTTGATGCATAAGTACCATAGCACTGCCAAAAACCTAATTTACAACTTTTGTAAGTCAGTGGGACATGACGGAAAGGAATGCCACACACTTGATCTAATGAGAGAACACACTGCATATGCATATAGAGTTCAATGGGAAGAAGGAATGGAAGTTGGAGTGTCATAGAATAATACTCTGAGGGGATATAATGAAGGAGGAAGAGGAGGATTCATTGGTCGCAAAGGAGGAGTATTTGATAGAGGAAGAGGAGTAATTATATGTTATAATTGTAACTAGCCTAGGAATTTTGTGCAATATTGGCCAAATCCTTGCACGACATGCACATATTGTAGATAGTTGGATCACATGACATAATATTGGTCGCAGTTGATCGCTAAGAAGGCAGAAAGAGAGGAACCATAATGTTCATATGATAGCAGCATAAGAGTGCGACAATAGACCAAGGGTAGCAATAGTTACACATGGAGGAGCAAGAACATGAGTTGATGTGATGGAACAAGGAATTTGGACTCAGTAGTGGGTCAAGAAAGCAACAAAACCTCCTCTGACGTTTGACACTAGGAAGGAGAGAGACACATATAAGCAAGAAAGGAAAGAGATACTATGATAGGTCACGTGTGTATGACATGCCTCCAGCCTATGACCACTCGATGAAAAAAAGGAAAATTGAGAAGGTAAGACTCTTAAAAGTTTCTTAAATAGTTTTTTATAACTAATAAAGTATGAAACTACATTGAATTCACTGCATGAGATGATCGACCAATGCATGTAAGATACAAAAACACCTAGTGCACAATGAGAAGTTAACCAAGTACAACGCAAGAAAAGGATGAACAAGGAATTTCGACTTGATGTGTAGGTAGGATATTATGATATGGATAATATCATATTTGATCTAGGATCTGATGTGAATGTCATTCCAAAGAAAACATGGGAAATGATGGGAAAACCAAAGTTGATCTGGTCATAGATTCAGTTGAGGCTAGTAAATCAACACAAGCTTGTCCTGATTGGAAGACTAACATAGGTGAATGTTGATATCCATGGAGTGCGCAACATAGTATATTTTGAGGTAATTGAGATAATAGATGGCAGTAAACCTTATCCAGGATTGCTTGGAATCGATTGGGATGTTGATAACCACACCATTATTGATCTGAAAAAGAGACAAATGATCTTTGAAGTAGCAACAGTTATTGCTCCATTGGATCCCACAAAAGGAAGATGGTATGTGGATCCAACAAGGGTAAAAGAACTCAATAACCTTTACAATATGACCAAGTGGATAGATGACTATATTAATCATACTTCTAAAGGTGTACTCAGTTGGCGAAGCATCAATTATTGCACGTCATATTCAGAAGAAGCCCTGAAACATTGGCAACATATATTACATGAAGTATCCACAGAGAGATGTGCTCGTATTACCTTCTTATTGCACTGGATTGGAACTGAGGTATGTGATCCCTCGAAGTATGATGGACTAGAAGATATTGATTCTTTAGTAAAAGAGTTTGAATTGTACATACGATATCAACAAAGATTACTATCTTTAGATGTTGCGCTGAAAGCGAATCTTGCAAGATGGTGGGCTACGCATAAGAATAGAATAGATAATTTCCAGTAATGCAGAAGGATATTGCAAGTCAGGTTCATAACAGAAACTGAATATTCCATGAAAAAGTATATCGGGTTGATTTTTCCTATAGATCATCTTAGACAGTGCACCACAACATGGAGTTCAATACCTAAGCAAGAATGGATGCACTTGTTTGTACACACTCTGGATACGATCCCAAATAACTGGTATTTAGAACTGGAAGTACATGCGGGAATAGCAGAATGGGAGGATTTTACTTGTAACTTCAAGGTAACTTTCATTTTTGACAACGATGCCACTTTGATAGACACAACTCTACAGATTATCAAGAACAAGATCTTTACATCAGAATACTTGATAGAGCTAGTACCCTTATGTAGTGTGCACAGATGTTCTGTGACTTTTCAAGAGATTGTCAAATGTTATAACATAGTTGGAGAAGACCATGAGGATGAAAACCTGGGGAATTTGTAAATACTAGAAATAAAAGGAGAATGCATAGTAGAGGGTCCCAATCTTGAGTCTTTCGAGTATGAAAAATCATTTAAAACATGCAAAGTGAATATTGGTACAAAGTATAATCCCTAGTTCGAAAACATAAGTGTAACACCCTATTTCCCCCAGTTTGTAAAAATAAATGGACTGGCTAAGAACTGTGGCAAACTCATAAATGTAAATATGTGATGTAAATGGACCTTATGGAAAAGGTCAATAAATGTGAATAACATTTTGAATTTATATTGCAGGACTGCTAAGAGGGGATGTGTAGAAAAAGAGACCACGATGGTGGTGGAAGGAACTTGGAAAGGTGGCGTTAACTTCCACTGAGAATTAATACTGTATTTGGACTCCACTGGCCTGGAGAACCAAAAGCAGCTCACTGGCCCTGAATTAAATGTCTCACAGGATGGTAGGTAGATGGTTTAATGAGGGATGGGAGGGGAACCTCCCATTCGTAGAGCTATCAGGCCTGATCAGTGCGAGGGTAATCGCGCCACACGCAACCTCGCAAGAGGATAAGGCGTGGGGTAGAAGCGATTGGAGGCAGACGCAAGGGGATAACTCTGGCAATACACAGAGTGAGTGATAGCAGAGAGGAAGGAGATTAACATTCGCTCCTGGTCACTAGTGGACAGAGACGCAATCTCACAGCATCGTGGTCTCAGCTCGGGGGTGGCTAGTGTTAAATCCATTGGGAGTCGCTAAGCCTACATTTGGGTGGAAACGAGCACCCCTCTCAGTAGTTGCATAACCCCTGGTGTTATTTTTGATAAGTGTTTTGCCTTTGGCATCTTGAAATATATGTATATGTTCATTCTGATGATTATGCCCATAAGCTATGAAACTATGAATGATTTCATTATAAGAATTTCTATATGGTATTTTGATCAGTACTAGTAGTTGTATATTTGTATGGAAGGACTATGTATGGCTTATGTCCTCATGAATTGTTATTTACATCCGTACTGCTCTAACTCAGACTTCACGTCTGGTTCTTGGGAGGATGACCTCCTTACCTACCTCAGGTAGTATCTTGAGTGAATCTCCCCATAAAGATACCCTCCTTGAAAATCCCATCAAGAAACTAGAAGGAGGACATGAGGGCGCAAGGCCCTAAGAAATCCCTGATAGTAACGAATCGATGGACGAGATTTCATCAAGAAATCTGTGGTCACTCATGACCATTAGATTTGGTAAGAGGAAGCTGGAAAGTTAAGTGCCTTAATCCTGATAGGTATTAATCGATGGACGAGGATCCATTGGGAAATATACGGTCACACACGGTCGTTAGATTAGTAGGAGAAAGTAGGGTGTTAAATTCCTTACCACTTTGTTTTCCTGTATCTTCGTGGGTAGAGAAGAGTTTAGGACCGTGGATCCCCAAATTCCATGAGAGTATCTGGGCCATGGATCTTTCCACGTTTAGGAAGTCGTGGGAGATCCCACAAGTTAGGAATCTGTCTGAGCTGTCAGATTTCGGCTGAAAAACCCAATAGTCGTTGGATCTGTCAGAAGATACCCGAGGGTTAACACCCCAGTGGATCGGGACTTTCCAATGTGGAAACCTAGAAATAGATTTGAGTTGTCTGATTGACAGAGGCCACGTGTCATGAGGTCTCCCATTTTGGGAAATCAGGAATCACAGAATCGGGATTCCCGTTGAAAAGAGTTTGAAATTTTCCAATGTGGAAACCTCGGGATAGATTTGAGCCATCCGATTGACGGAGGCCACATGTCGCGAGATCTCCCATTTCAGGAAATCTGGAATCGTGGAATCGGGATTCCTGTTGACAAGAGTTCGAGATTTTCCAATGTGGAAACCCCAGGATAGATTTGAGTCGTCTGATTGACGGAGGCCACGAGTCGCGAGATATCCCATTTCGGGAAATCGGGAATCGCGAGATCAGTACTCATGGCGACAAGGGATCGGGACTTTCTTGGGTGGAAATCCTGGAGCAATTGTGGACCGTTTGATTTAAGGAGGTGACGTGTCGAGAGATTACCCGTTTCGGGAAATCAGGGATCAGGGATTCGAGAATTCCGTTGACAAAAACCCAGGCTCTTGCCTTGAAAAATCTCGACCCATAATGACGAGACGATAGCAGGTGGCTAAGTCCCGATGGATGGACGAGATTCCTTTGGGAGATCTCAGGGGTTGTAACGACCGTCAGATGTGAGGAAGAGATGCCATTTTTACGCTGGGGTACGAATGCGCATTAGGGTAAGTAGCAAACAGATCTGGATGGCCATAGTCCACCCACCCAGATCTACGACTGAGGATGCATTCTGGAGCCCCCTTGCTATTCTTCCTTTAATGGGGGGGGTCCAGAATTGGACGCACAACTCTCGAACGGTCAAGATTAATCCATCATGATCAACGACGCTCAGGTGGATTTCGGATCCCCCTTGCCATTCTTCCTTTAATGTGGGGGGCAGGTTCGGAATAGTGTGGCATGAAGTGAGGCCCCCTCCTGTCGTGTCGACTATCGTGTCGCACTTTCCCCTCTGCCACCTACACTCCACTTAACCGTGCGATGGGGCTTGTTCTCATTGGCTGTTCTCTAGCCCTGTCGGGGTTCAGTGGTTGCAAAGCTGAATGATTTGACATTACTGTAGAGCTGAGACGCAAAATTAAAAAGACACTGTGTTTATTTGAACTGTGATCGTGACCCGCGATCACCTGGGAACAGAGAGAGAAAGAAGGAGCAAGCTTACGCTGGTCCTCCATGGATATTTAGGGGTTCTGATTCGACAAAGGACCAAAAAAATCTGATTTAGGTAGTGGGTATGTAACAAAGTGGTATCAGAGCATGGTTACAACACTCGGCCTGATTGGGATCATGCACGAGTTGCGCATAAGCTCCGTTCAAAGAACTCCTATGAGGAGTAACCCCCTAACTTAACTCTCTTGTCCAGGATTAAAAAATTGGAAACAAGAACCCGACTGTGTATGCATGTGAAAGAGTTATAAATTCATGCGCAGATTATAAAATGTATTTAACTCTTGACTAATAACCATCGTTTGTATTTTCATCCAAGCAGACGATCAACCGTGGGAATTTACAGACACAGAGAATGGTGACACCCCAAGAGATGGGATAAGGCTCCCACAATAGAGACGAAGAGTCTGATGAAAGAATAGAAATGGGAACCCCTCCAAATCTAGCCAAGACTATGAGGAGTCTTATGGTTGAATTGCAAAGGTTCAAGGCCGACAATGAAAGGATGATGAATGAACAAGAAAAGCAAACCAAAATTAATGTAGTTTTACTGCAAAGATTATCCGACCTACAAAGACAAATGTAGCATGAACCCGAGATGTAGAAACATGGTCGTATCAGTGGCCATACTAAGAGGAGCACCTCAAGAAAGGTCCACCCCAGAGGTAAAGAACCAGTGCCGGACGATTCCACTGACAAGGAAGCTGGTGATTCAGAAGGTTCTTCCAGCAGCAGGACCAGTTCCTATTCTCAAAGAAAACAAAAGAAACAAAAGACTTCCAAGGGTCATAAATTTGAAGAATTCAGAAAGGCCAAACCTCCCTCCTTCGACGGTGAGATAAAGAAGGGAGAGGAAGCTGAGGCCTGGCTACTTGGACTGAAGAAATATTTCAGAGTCCATGATTTTTCATAGAATTTGAAGGCCCGAGTGGCCACTTTCAATCTGAACGAAAAGGCTTCCATCTGGTGGGAGGATCTTAAGAATATGAAAGGGCTCCATGAGGAGGATCTGTCTTGGAAACAGTTTGAAAAGTACTTCCGGAAGAAGTATTTGTCGGAAGGTATTTCGACGAGAAGGCTAAAGAGTTTTATAAACTCAAACTGGGACAACTCACTATAGAGGAATATGTCAACAAATTCCTCGACTTATTAAGATATGTACCCTACATCAAAGCAGAGAAGGTGAAGGCGCAACGCTTCATCAGTGGGCTACCCAAGGAATACCGGAACCGAATTGAATTCGACGAGCCAAAGACCTTAGAAGACACTATTCGAAAAGCAACATATTGTCATGAACAATATGGACATTGAGCAGAGTCTCGTGGAGACTGGAAACAGAAGAGTGGTTCGAGATTTCAGAAAAAGGGGACCAAACCCTCAGGATTTAAGAACTACAAGAAGAACCCTAGCATGAACTTTCCAGCTTGGAGTGTACTCCAATAGAACTTTCCCTCAGTGGACGGAAGTAAAACTTCTGGACCTATACCAGTGAAGACTAATAACCCAAAGAAAGAACCTCTGAAATGTTGGGGTTGCGGAGAAGAGCATCTCTTGAGAGATTGTCCACACCAATAACAAAATAGTCGAAAAGTTTTTAACATTCAGGAAGCTCCCGTAGTCAATGATGTGGCAAGGAGTGTGTCGTAGATTTATGCAGCCTTGGATAATAACCAAGCTGACCACCAAGCTTCAGTGGTGGAAATAGAAGGTATGATTTTCAACCATCTGGTGTTTGTTTTGATTGACCCTGGTTCAAATTTGAGTTATATATCCCCTAAAGTTGTTGATAAGTGTAAGATACAACAATGAAAGAAAACTAAGCCATGGTTGGTACAATTAGCCACTGGCACCAAAAGAAAGGTAGTAGAGGTCATACCATCCTGCCAACTAAGGTTGGGTGAATTGCCCACCCAAGCAACCCTTAATGTATTACCCCTGGGATCATACAATCTGTTGATTGGTATAGACTGGTTGGCCGCCCATAAAGCCAAACTGGACTGTTACCATAAAACCTTAGAATGTGTGAGCAAAGAAGGAAAAAGGATAACCCTTCAAGGGATTCGAAAATCGGTCTCGGTGAGACAAATATCAACCCTGCAAATGAGAAAGTATTGCCAAAAGGGATGTCCCCTATATGCAATACAGGTGTTGAAAACTATCGAAGGTGCTAAACCAAGCCCTGACGATCACCCTATCCTAAGAGAATACAGAGATGTTTTTTTGAAAGAGGTACCAGGTCTACCTCCGAGAAGAGACATTGACTTCTCGATAGAACTCACACCAGGAGCGGTGTCGGTGTCTAGGACACCCTACCGGATGAGCACACCTGAGTTAGTTGAACTCAAATTACAGTTGAAAGAAATGATGGATAAGGGTTATATTTGACCCAGTGTGTCCCCATGGGGAGCACCAGTTCTGTTTGTGAAGAAGAAGGATGGTACCCTCAAACTGTGTATAGATTATAGACAACTCAATAAAGTAACCATAAAGAACAAGTACCCCTTGCCTAGGATCGATGATCTATTCGATCAGTTGGGGGGTACGTCTATTTTCTCAAAGATTGACTTGAGGTCAGGATACCATCAAGTCCGAATCAAGGGTGAATACATCCATAAAACTGCTTTCTGGACACAGTATGGTCATTATGAGTTTGGGGTAGTGCCATTTGGGTTAACCAATGCCCCTGCCACTTTCATGTGCTTAATGAACAATGTACTCTGTAAATTTTTAGATAAATTTGTACTAGTTTTCATTGATGACATATTAATCTACTCTAAGAATAGAGAAGAACATGAAGAGCATCTTAGACTTGTGCTGCAAGTGCTAAGAGAGCATCAGCTCTATGCTAAATTCAACAAATGTGACTTCTTTCATAAGCAAATACATTACTTGGGACATGTTTTGTCTGAGGAAGGGATAGCAGTAGATCTTAACAAGATCAGGTCTATCATGGAATGGCCTACCCCAAAGGATGTCTCAGACATTAGATCCTTTATGGGATTGGCGGGATACTATAGGAGATTTATAAAAGGATTCTCCAAGATTGGTTGTCCAATCACTGTCCTCCAGAAGAAGGGGACAAAATTCCTGTGGACACAACAATGTGAAGAAAGTTTTCAAACCTTGAAACATCTACTAACCCATGCACTCGTCTTGGAAATCACTGACCCAGAAGCTGACTTCCTTGTGTGCACAGATGCCTGTAAGGAAGGGCTCGGAGGAGTCCTTATGCAAGAAGGAAAGGTGATCTGCTATGAATCCCGAAAATTGAATGAACATGAAGTCAACTATGTGACTCATGATCTAGAACTAGCTTCCATAGTGCATGCCTTGAAAATGTGGAGGCATTACCTCTTGGGAAGAAAATTTGTACTTATGACAAATCACTGTGGATTGAGATATTTGTTTGACCAACCAAAGCTCAATGCTAGACAAGCTAGATGGATGGCCTTCATTAGTGAATTTGATTTTGAAATCAAACACATCAAAGGGAAAGAAAATAGGGTAGTCGATGCCCTTAGCAGGAGCATGAGAATGATTCACCTGGCAGCGGTGAGTACCTGCGAGACAGATGTCAAGAACAGAGTCAGAAATACACAAGAAATAGATCCCTTCGTTCAAACTGTGACCCTGTACCTACAGCAAGAACCCACTAGAGTAAAATATGAAGGCTACTAGATGACCAAAGGAGGTCTTCTCACCTACAGAGATAGAATGTACATTCCAAATCGCGACGACTTGAAGAGGTTCATTATGGATGAACTACATAAAAGACCATACATTGGTCACCCAGGATACCAGAAAATGATCACTGCCACCCGGAAACAATTTTATTGGCCTGGATTGAAGAAAGACATAGCCAAATATTTGGCCCAATGCATAGAATGCCAACAGGTTAAAGCACAACATCGACACCCAGCAGGACTATTACACCCTTTACCCATCCCAGAATGGAAATGGGAAACCATCTCCATGGATTTTATCACTGGATTTCCAACTTCAACCAAATAGAATGACGCCATTATGGTAGTGGTGGATAAACTGAGCAAGTCTTCTCATTTCATCCCCGTCAAATCAACCTACAAGGTGGTAGATATCGCCCAGATATTCATGAAAGAGGTATTCCGACTGCACGGTATGCCGAGGGACATAATATCTGACAGAGATACAAAATTTACTTCCAATTTTTGGAAATAACTGATGGCTGGATTGGAGACCAAATTGTTGTTCAGCACCGCCTATCACCCTCAAACCGATGGACAGACAAAAAGAGTGAACCAAATATTAGAAGATATGTTAAGGATGCATGTAATGCATCAACCCGAGAAATGGGAAGACTACCTGCCACTGATAGAATTCGCCTACAACAATGGCTACCAAGCATCCTTAAAGATGAGTCCCTTTGAGGTCCTCTATGGTAGGCCGTGTAATACTCCGATCAGCTGGAGTAATCCTGTAAATAGGATTTTTTTTTGGACCTGACATGCTGAGAGAAATGGAACAGCAAGTGAATCAGATAAAACAAAATCTGAAGATTGCTCAGAACCGACAGAAAAGTTATGCTGATCAAAAGAGAACTCCAAGAGAGTTCAAAACGGGAGACCACGTATATCTCAGAATTAAGCCCAGAAGGAGTTCCCTGAAAATGGGAGCTTGTGCCAAGTTGGCACCCTAGTATTGTGGACCCTTTGAGGTTCTAGATAGAGTGGGACCTGTAGCCTATCGGCTGGCACTTCCTCCCACAGTAAAAGCACATAATGTTTTCCATGTTTCATTACTGAAGAAATATGTACATGATGCTAATCATATAATTGACTGGTCTGTGATCCAGGTGGAACCGGAGGGAGAATTTCTAACAGAGCCCCAATGCATATTGGACAGAAAGGAAACCCTGCTCCGGAACTGAACCATTGCACAGGTAAAGTTGCAGTTGAGACATTTTGGCCCAGTTGAGGCTACATGGGAAATGGAGGATTCCATGAGACAGGCATATCCGATTTTGTTTACTTCTATACAGGCAATTCATGTTGATAGATGAGAACATCAAGGACGATGTTCCCTTTTAAGGGGGGGGGGGGAATTGTAACACCCTGTTTCCCCCAGTTTGTAAAAATAACTGGACTAACCAAGAACTGTGGCAAACTCATAAATGTGAATATGTGATGTAAATGGACCTTATGGAAAAGGTCAATAAATGTGAATAACATTATGAATTTATATTGCAGGACTGTTGAGAGGGGATGTGCAGAAAAAGAGACCATGATGGTGGTGGGAGGCACCTGGAAAGGTGGCATTAACTTCCACCGAGAATTAATACCATATTTGGACTCCACTAGCCCGGAGAACCAAAAGCAGCTCGTTGGCCCTGAATTAAATGTCTCACGTGCTCGTAGGTAGATGGTTTAATGAGGGATGGGAGGTGAACCTCCCATCCGTAGAGCTGTTAGGCCTGATCAGCGCGAGGGTAATCGCACCACACGCAACCTCGCAAGAGGATAAGGCGTGGGATAGAAGCGATTGGGGGCAGACGCGAGGGGAGAACTCTAGAAATACGCAGAGTGAGTGATAGCAGAGAGGAAGGAGAGTAACCTTTTCTCCTGGTCACTGGCAGACAGAGACGCAGTCTCACAGCATCATGGTCTCAGCTCGGGGGTGGCTAGTGATAAATCCACTGGGAGTCGCTAAGCCTATGGTTGGGTGGAAACGAGCACCCCTCTCAGCAGTTGCATAACCCCTGGTGTTATTTCTAATAAGTGTTTTGCCTTTGGCATCTTGAAATATATGTATATGTTCATTTTGATGATTATTCCCATAAGATGTGAAACTGTGAATGATTTCATTATAAAAATGTCTGTATGGTATTTTGATCAGTACTAGTAGTTTTATATTTGTATGGAAGGACTATGTATGGCTTATGTCCTCATGAATTTTTATTTACATGTGTACTGATCTAACTCAGACTTCACGTCTGGTTCTCGGGAGGAAGACCTCCTTACCTACCTCAGGTAGTATCATGAGTGAATCTCCCCATAGAGATACCCTCCTTGAAAATCCCATCAAGAACTTGGAAGGAGGACATGAGGGCGCAAGTCCCTAAGAAATCCCTGATAGTAATGAATCGATGGACGAGATTTCATCAAGAAATCTGTGGTCACTCATGACCATTAGATTTGGTAAGAGGAAGCTGGAAAGTTAAGTGCCTTAATCCTAATAAGTATTAATCGACGGACGAGGATCCATTGAGAAATCTACGGTCACACACGACCGTTAGATTAGTAGGAGAAAGTAGGGTGTTAAATGCCTTACCACTTTGTTTTCTTGTATCTTCGTGGGTAGCGAAGAGTTTAGGACCGTGGATCCCAAAAGTCCATGAGAGTATCTGGGTCGTGGATCTTTCCACGTTTAGGAAGTCGTGGGAGAGCCCACAAGTTAGGAATCTGTTTGAGCCATCAGATTTCAGCTGAAAAACCCGACAGCCGTTGGATCTGTCAGAAGATACCCGAGGGTTAACACCCCAGTGGATCGAGACTTTCCAATGTGGAAACCCCGAAATAGATTTGAGCCGTTCGATTGACGGAGGCCATGTGTTGCGAGATCTCCCATTTCGGGAAATCGCGAATCGCGGAATCAGGATTCCCATTGACAAGTGTTTGGGATTTTCCAATGTGGAAACCTTGGGATAGATTTGAGTCGTCCGATTGACGGAGGCCACGTGTCACAAGATCTCCCATTTCAGGAAATCGAGAATCGCGGAATCGGGATTCCTGTTGACAAGAGTTCAGGATTTTCCAATGTGGAAACCCCGAGATAGATTTGAGTCATCCGATTGATGGAGGCCACATGTCGCGAGATCTACCATTTTGGGAAATCGGGATTCGCAAGATCAGGAGTCCTGGCGACAAGGGATCGGGACTTTCCTAGGTGGAAATCCCGGAGCAATGGTGGACCGTCTGATTTAAGGAGGTGACGTGTCGAGAGATTATCCATTTCGGAAAATCAGGGATCGGGGATTTGGGAATTCCGTTGATAAAAACCCAGGCTCTTGCCTTGACAAATCCCGACCCATAATGATGAGACAATAGCAGGTGTCTAAGTCCCGATGGACGGACGAGATTCCTTTGGGAAATCTCAGGGGTTGTAACGAACTTCAGATGTGAGGAAGAGATGTCAGTTTTACACTGGAGCACGAATGCGCATTAGGGTAAGTAGCAAGCAGATATGGATGGCCAGATTCCACTCGCCTAGATCTAAGGCTGAGGATGCATTCTGGAGCCCTCTTTCCATTCTACCTTTAATGGGGGGGGGTCCGGAATAGTGTGGCGTGAAGTGGGGCCCCCTCCTGTCCTGTCGAATATCATGTCGCACTTTCCCCTCTGCCACCTGCACTCCACTTAACCGTGCGACGAGGCATGTTCTCATTGGTTGTTCTCTAGCCTTTTCGGGGTTTAGCGGTTGAAAATCCGAATGGTTTGACATTACCATAGCACCGAGACGCGAAATTAAAAAGACATTGTGTTTATTTGAACTGTGATCGTGACCCGCGATCACCTGGGAATGGAGAGAGAAAGAAGGAGCCAGCTTATGTTGGTCCTCCATGGATATTTAGGGGTTCTGATTCAGCAGAGGACCAAAAAAATCCGATTTAGGTAGTGGGTATGTAACAATAAGAGACTACTGGAATGAAGAAACTGTCAAGAATATTGATGATTTACTGCATGAATAACATGACCTTTTTCCAACTACATTTTTAGAAATGAAAGGGATTGTTGGGGACCTGAGAGAGATGAATATCCCTTTGAATCCATATGCCAAGCGAGTGAAGCAAAGACCATATCGATTGAACCCAATATATAAGAAGAAAGTGAAAGAAGAAATAGATAGGATGCTGGAAGCTGGGATTATTGAACCTACCGCGGAGTTAGAATGGATTATTCTAATGGTGATTCAAGATAAAAAACAAGTGGAATCGAAATTTGTGTGGATCTGCAGAAATTTAATGATTCTTTCTTACATGACCCTTTTCCTACCCCGTTTACAGTTTAAGTTTTGGAAAATGTAGGAGGACATGAAGTTTACTCATTTACTCATGGATTATCTAGATATCACCAGATTAAGATTGTGCAGGAGTATAGACATAAGACAACATTTGCAACAAAATGGGGATGTTATCAATATACAATCATGCCTTTTGGATTGAAAAATGCACCAACATTATTTTCTCGAGTTGTTGTCTCATCTTTTAAAGAATTTATCGATAAGTTCCCAGAAGTATATTTGTATGATTGGATAGTGTTCATTTTGTTAAAATACCATGTTGAAACAATGTGCTTGATGTTGGAAAGATGTAGACAGTTCCATATTTATTTGAACTTGAAGAAGTGCATTTTATGTGCACCAATTGGTATCTTGTTGGGTCATGTAGTATGTAAACAAGGACTTTTAGTTGATCCCGTGAAGATTTTTTTTATAGTTGACTTGCCACCACCTAATTTAGTGCGACAACTGCAAGCAACATTGGGTCATATGGTGTACTACAAAAAATTATTACGGTTTACACGTAGATCACTGTCCTGTTGAAAGGATTGTTTAAGAAGGAGGTTAAATTTCAATAGAACGAGGAATGTCAAAAAAGTTTGGATACCTTGAAGAAGAAACTGGTTAGCACTTCGATTCTAGTATTTCCATATTGGAAGAAGTAATTACATGTTCACGTAGATGCATCATATATAAAATTAGGCGTAGTTCTAGCTTAGCCAGGAGAAGGAGGTTTGGATCATTCCATTGCATTTTCCAACAGGAATTTTTCGACTACTGAAGAGAATTACACTATTGTAGAGTGTGAAGGACTGGAAATGGTGTATGCACTACAAACGTTTAGACATTATCTGTTAGGATCATATTTTTAAGATGTACACAGATCATTTTTTGTTGGGATACTTAGTCAATAAACCATTGTTGGAGGGTAAGATATGCATATGGTTGTTATTATTTCAGGAGTATGATTTTGAATTGATTGTTAAACCAAGGAAATTGAACTCAGGTCCTTATAATTTGTCATGCATACTAATAGGGGAAAATGCAGGAAATTTGGATGACAACCTACAGGATGCACACTTTTTTTGCAGTAAATATGATCAATGATTACTTTGCAGATATTTTCCATCTCTTGAGCACAGGAGTAGCCCCACCTAAATTTACAACTGAGCAAAAGAAACAATTAGTAGTAAAGGAAACAAATTATCATCTCATAGCGGGAAATTTGTGTAAGTTAGGTGCATACGGTATTCTCCAGCGATGTGTATTCGAGAATTAAATGCCTATGATATTATCAGAGGAACATGAAGGAGTTGCAGGAGGCCACTATGTAGGGAAAGAAAGAGCTCAAAATATTTTGCGCATAGGACTTTGGTGGCCCACCATTCATAAGGATGCTAAGGTATTTTGTCAAACCTATAATGTTTGTTAGCAAGTTGGGAATCCTTTCAGAAGAGACAATGTGTCATTAGTACTACAAGTTATGTTGCAGGATTTTGATAAATGGGAAGTTGATTTCATTGGACCGATCAACCCACCAACAAAAAGGTCAACATCAAGATATATAATCACTGCGACAGATTATTTGAGTTGATGGGATGAAGAAAAACTTGTCAGAAATTGTAGCACAAAGACTGTTGCACATTTTCTCTTTGAGAATGTTGTTACAAGGTTTGGATGCCTGAGAATCCTTATGAGTGATAAGGGAACACATTTCTTAAATATAATTATTGTTTCTTTGACAAAGTAATTTCATATTTATCACTAAAAGAGCACACCTTATCATCCTCATGCGAATGGAACAATGGAAGCATTTAACAAGATCCTGGGGCATGCACTGACAAAGATATGTAACGTGAATTGAGATGACTAGGATTTGAGGATTCCTGCAGTACTATGGGCATATCAAACTACATGTAAGAAGATGACAAGACATACACCATTTCAATTAGTATATGTCCAAGAAGCAGTTATGCCCATGGAGTTCATTGTGTTGATTTTGTGCATTGTCTCACTGGAAGAGCTCACTGATTCTAGCACAATAGAGAAAATAATGTCAGAACTAGTGGAAATGGAGGAATATTTTTTCATCGCGGGATTTCATCAAAAAGTTTAGAAATCATGTGAAAAGGCATGGCATGACAGACATATTAAACATAAGAAGTTCCATATGGGAGACTTAGTTTTTTTCTATGACAACAATTTTTAGCAGCACCTTGGAAAGTTCCAAATGCACTGGTTGGGTCCGTATGTGATAATATTTATGATAGAGGCATATGTTGTTCATTTGGAGAAATTTAATTGGGAAACAATGGAAGGGATCGTAAATGGTAGTCAAATGAAACTGTATAGGGACCATTGTGCTTATGCGCACTAGTCTGAGCATGCAATATGTGTACCATAGTATTTGTGTTATATAGTATTATAGAAGAAAAAGAAAAAGAGAAGAAAAAACAATAAAAGAGATTGAGGAAAGCCACAATAAACATTTGAAGAGATAATATAATTTGAAGTTTCAAATCAGGTCAAACTAGAAGAAAAATAAATGTACAAGAAAATGTCGCGAAAAGAAAGGAGAATAGAACTATGCACAGAAAGGTGAATTGAAAAAATATGAGAAAGACCTATGCAGAAGACAAGAAAGGAATTAAAGAGAAAGTATAATGGAAATATGGCGAGAACGTGTAGTCATAAATGAAAAGAAGAGACTAATATCTTGATAGGATGGAAAATATAGACCATGATCCGTCGAAATATACGAATTTACTACAGAATATGGAAGGAATTGAATGCGAATATAATCAGGTGGGAATGCAAATTGGGGCGCAAAGAGGAATGGAACAACTAGCAACAATCTATAAAAGAAGACAAAGGGTAATGAGAAAGGGTTATTGTTGCATAAACATTGGCATAGAACAGATAGCGAAAGAAGACTCGGAGCTTATAAAGCACATAACTGAGTGTGTTGTAGACAAAGAAACAATACAAGAAGTATACAACAATATATAAAAAGTATACATGGAAGTCGATGCCCCATTGGAAGAGCAAGTGAAGAAGATCAATGAAACTATTCAAGGATTCTGCATGAAGATTGTTGACTTGGAAGACCACACAACACCAAGTACTCCACCCGAAGAAAGAAAGAAAATGGATAAGATAGTTGTGATGATAGTAGATAACATCAAGATCTTGGATGAAGAATGTGGAAATTAGTAAGAAGAAATCACACAAGTATGGACTCATTTGCTAGAGAATGTCGAGATACAAGTTTTGGAACAAAGGTTACAGATTGCGCAGGAGAAGATGAAAAAGATCAAAGAAACAATGAGTACTTTTCCACCTTCAGAGAGAATGGATGCAATAGTGGAGAATAGGAAGATACATCAAGAGATAAACCAAATCAGAGAAAAACAATAGACTCTTTCATAAAATCTTGAGCCACTACAGGAGGAAGCGTTCAGGGTGACAGAAGAACTTACAGTAGAGAAGGGCATAGTGAAGCAACCAACACAAGATAGTGCAGATAAGTTGAAGAAACCTATTATTGCATAGATGGAAAAATAGATTCGGGCACAATAAGTACAATCAAAATAAAATATCACAACTACAAAGGATACTTTTGAGAAGCTCGTTGTGACATTGAAGGGAGCGCAGAAAAATAACTGAGTGGCTTGGGGTGAGCCACAAGTGAGTGTTGGTGTCCTATTGGGTAATGACTTTTGGTAACATTTTTGGGAACCGTGCAAGAGCACACAGAGAAGAAGGAAGACATTTAGCACATTTTCAGGATCAGCGTGCATGAAAGAAGGAAAGGCGTTAGGAATTTTGTTCCATTTGAAAATGGATAATCCCTAATGTAAATGTATAAATATGTAAGGGTTGGGATAGAGAAGTAACTTAGAAATTATTGGTGGTTGAGAATGTGAGCAAGTAGTAGTGAATGCGTGAGTGAGCTAAGTACACACTATATGCATGAATATAAGATTGAAGAGAGACAAATAGAAGGATAGGAGAACGACAAGGGCATAATGTATGAGTGTAGTGTGCATATTTTTGTAAGAGATGATTATGAATAATATAAGAAGTCGGTCGTAGTGGAAGTATCCCATATTGGGTGAACCATGTTAAATCTTGGTATATCTATGTTATGATGTGTTATGATGTGCTTATTGTTATGTTTATTGCACACATATAATGTATGGTTAATATTAATATGTTATATGTTCTAATGATTTTGTGCACATGATAAATGGTATAATGAACAAATGCTAAGTTGATCTGTATTTAATGAGAAGAATGGAATGAATACAGATCTATATTATTAACACAGAGGTACCATGAAAAATAACAGATATACAGTAAAACTTGGCCTCTATTAAATAAAGAAATATGTTGAAACTGTAAAATGTAGATTGAAACAAGCTTGTTAGAATGGTGGTGGCTTATCTCTGAGAAGAGATGTGACGGTTGCGCTCATTCACAAGAATATGAGTACAATGAGGCTCCAAAATCATTTTTACATCAAACATGAATTCCAAAACCCTAGACATCCAAAAACCTAACCCTAGGAGATGAAACGCCAAAACTCATGTGGGCCTCGTTGGGGTAAGTTTGTACATCAACTTCCCAGGGTCGTAACTTTTGCATATGATATTTGTTTGGGGCATTTGGTACCTCATCAAAAAGGTTTATCCGAGAAGTAAAAATTACACCAAGGGTCAAGGAATGATTTTTACAACCCCTTCCCCCCAAAAAGTCCAAAAAATCGTCATTTAGGTCCTCAAAATGACTCCAAAAGTTTGGGACTTGAAAATATAGAAAAATACTGCCAAGATGAAAACTGTAACTGCCAAGATGAAATTTGTATGTGAGATAGAAGGAAAAGGTGGGTGGCCACTGATATCCACATGGATCATAAGTGTAAATGTTATAATGAATGCACCCCATCCCTTCATGACTTCAGAAACCTGGTTCCTACAGTCCCCATAAATACCTTGGGTGAGACTTCACCTGCTTGTGAGTGATGATGAAAGGGTCAGTATTTTAGGGTTTTGTTGGTGAATTAATGTTGAACCCCGAGTATTCCCACTACACGCGAACAACCAGCGACCCCATATGTCCAATTGAACTATCCTTTGGGTGTGTGTGCCCTGTTGGGTCACCAAAGTACCATCTTTATACCAACCTTTCACTTCACTTTCAATTCACTTTCACTTCACTTTTAACCATATTTTGCTTTCCCATACCCTTACATTAAACCATTTTCATGATTACATGGGTTTTAGACATATTATTTTCCAATGCATCTATTTTAGTGTTTTTGAGTGAATTTATGATTAAATATTGGAGAAATGACATGTTTACACTTATATATGAAAGTGGGATGAGTTTCATGATGTTTACAGGTATATTTGAAGACACCAACCAAGTCAAATTTGACCATCAAGCCTCAAATTCGAATTTCCTCTTCAACCCTTTGAGGATTTGATGAAGATTTGGAGATCTACTCAAGTATCTTGGATGGAGATTAATCATGAAAGATATATTTGTGAGAGGATTTGTAGAGATATCACTTGATAGGTGTGAGCACATAGTTGTAACCAAATGAGACATTTGTGGATCTAGGAGAGATTTGTGGATCTAAGTTATCTTAAATTTTTGTATAAATAGGAGTGCCTCCTCCATTTCAAGGGGAGGACTCTTGGAGCATTGTGTCCAACTTATGATGGAATAAGA
>ML778781.1:543589-559337 GCA_009831015.1 Picea engelmannii | reverse complement strand
TGAAAGTGGGATGAGTTTCATGATGTTTACAGGTGTATTTGAAGACTCCAACCAAGTCAAATTTGACCATCAAGCCTCAAATTCGAATTTCCTCTTCAACCCTTTGAAGATTTGATGAAGATTTGGAGATCTACTCAAGTATCATGGATGGAGATTAATCATGAAAGAAATATTTGTGAGAGTATTTATAGAGATATCACTTGATAGGTGTGAGCACATGGTTGTAACCAAATGAGACATTTGTGGATCTAGGTTATCTTAAATTTTTGTATAAATAGGAGTGCCTCCTCCATTTCAAAGGGAGGACTCTTGGAGCTATTGTTTTCATGCCTACAACAACTAAGCCTTTTTAAGTGTATTTATTTTTAATGCATGAGTGTTTACGTGATGATCTTGATTGTTGATAGGTTTTGTGAAACATCATGAGAGGACCTCCTGTAAGGGAGCTAGTGTTTTCTTTCCTAAAACAACTAAGTCTTATTAAGTGGAATGAAAGAGTTAGGATTTGATTGAATTTTCTTAGATTAGAGTTAGATGCCTACTCCTACATATGTTTTGCTGGCATCATCACAAGCTTACGAGCATCCCTGGTTGATAATTAAATGAAAGCAATTTAAGCAATTGAATTGCCCAACATTTTGGCGCCATTGTCGGGGATGGTGCTAAGGGATTAAACATTAGGAATTTAATTCAGTATGTTTTCTTTGGTTTGATAGATGCAAATAAAATATCTAACTCATGACGAAAGGACAACTTGGTGACAATAGGATCTTAGTAACATGAGGGAGTTCAATTATATGAATGTTTTTAGTTTTTGTTTCGTGTTTGTTTCCATAAAATTTCATTCATTTCCCCATAATTGTCATTTGGTGGTGTAGTAAGAGCCACCTTGTTTACTAATCATTGGAAGGAATATCTATAGGAAAAAGGGACATATATGAGGGAGGAAAACAAATCGAGTCTCGGGAGCTACAGAATTGTGTTCTGCATAAGAGGTAAGAAATTTTTAATATGTTTTTCAATTCGTAGATTTTGAATAAGTATGCTCTCTTCACATGCCTTGTTGTGATCTGGAAGATCAAAAAGGAGAATTTTGGATACAAGGTCTTAGTCCTGAATGTCTATTTCGATTCAAAAATTTCCAAAAAAAAATTGCGACAAAATTTCACCAATAAATTCCACACTTAAAAATCGAAAAATGATGAGTCTCGAATGTTTTTGGGTTGATCTAAAATTTCTAACAGGTTGCGCAATGGATTTTTATATCTCCTCGCAAAAGTAAAAGCTCACAAACCCTCCCATATGTGCTCTATCAATCCATTATATAGTTTGGCCCCGGCCTTTGCAAGCTGATTCATAGGTTCAATACGATTTGTAGTCCAATCTCGACCTTTGTGTTTCCATACTTCAAAACCTGTAATAAAATTTAACTTTCCATGCTTTCCATCATGGGTTTTCAGCTCCGGTTCGATGGTTAGACAAATGCTTATTCAGTCGCAGGTTCGATCCATCATTTTTGTGTTCGGGCTTCAGCCTTTCCTATTTCCATACTTTAACCTGCAAACAAAATGCATCTCTGCGTGCTTTGTAAACAAATTTCAAGCTCTGGTTTGACGATTAAAAACATGGTTTATGAAATAATAATTTGACGGTTTAGATCCATAGACCATGGCAATTTTTGGGTGATAGCAATAATGCAAAATAAATACAATATCTCGATGGAAAAAATATGGCATATCTGACAGGTTGTTTGGATTATTTGGTGGATGACACAGGTTCAATCCCAACCGATGCGCCATTATTTTTGACAACTTTCAAGAATTCAATGTTAAATAAAATTACTTCCATACCATACCTAATCATTAATAATGCGCCCATCTTACAAAATTCAGACCTGTAGTGCAACAGGGAACCCGATTTGCAAGTTTTGGCTTCTTCATTTCCATATTTTTAAACTGGCAATAAACAAAATAATCAATCATGCGTCATTTGATCTGAGATTTGAAGTGATGGTAAAATAATGGTTTATGTGGTGGAAGGTTGGAAAATTTATCCGTAGACCATTGATATTTTTGGGCGATTACAAACAAATTTCAATTGCATACAAACACTCCAATGATTACAAAAACAAGTGACATGTGGCTCAATGGTGGGTGCATTTCCATTGTAGTTGTCACTTCTGCCAGGTACACCACATCATCGATTTTGTGTAATAACACTCATAATGATGACTGTGTTGTTTCTGCCGACTGGCTTCATCAAAATATCAGGCAACTCGATGTCAAGGTTGTGGATGCATCTTAGTACACACCAAATAAGCTGAGAAACCCAATGCAATAATTTTAGGATGTGCATATTACTGGTGCAATATTCTTTGATGTGGACAAAATATCAGACCAGACTTTGAATCTTCCACATATGCTACCATCCGAGAAAGCATTTGTAGCTGCAGTATCTTCTCTTGGAATTGAAAATAACGATAAAATGATTATTTATGATGATTGTTCGTGTGTGGTGGATGGTCAGAGTTTTTGGTCATGATAAATTTTGGGTTCTAGATGGAGTTTACCACAATGGCATACTTCATGCTATGAAGTGGAGACAAATGGCCTAAGATATGCTCAAGCTTTGGTTTCCTTGTTCAATTTCCATGCTTGTCCAGACAAAATAATATGTGTTGGAGGAGATGGAATTGTCAATAAGGTATTAAATGGGCTACATAGAAAAGAAGATGAGAAATATTGGGTTATTGAAATTCAAATAAATCAAATTCAAATAAATTAATTCTCATTTCATTAAACAATTATGTGTGTGGTTTAATGCTTGGGTTGTTTGGTCTGCAGAGGTCACAGGTTCAATCTGAGTCGGGCCTCCTTTTAAAGAACTTATCAAACAACTTAAATTAAAAATAAAATAAAAATTATTCCCACTCTATTTAATAAATCCATTCAAATCAGTCCAAGTGTCGATCCGACTTTTGCCTCAATTGGAAATAGAGGGATTCAACCTCTCCATTAACGTAGTTGGAAAACTCTCAATGAGCTCTATATCATGAAGGCATTTCCACCAGCATTTGAGGATATCAAATTGTTTTGGTAATTTTTTTTTATTTTATAGCTAATAGACTTCAAAAAATTCTTAAGAACATCATATCATTGAAAATGCTACTAATATTTTGATTTGGATTTTGAATCACTAAAATTGAACATCAAACCGAGAAGTTATCAAAGAAACACTGACAGGTAGTCCAAGGTGCACCACTTCCCGACAGGTAAAAAGTGCATTTCATTTTATTTATTTTCCTTGGATTTGTTCTATTTAGCACTATTTGTGAATTTTTCCGTATGTATCGGATGAAGAAAGAGTGATCACCTCTATTCTTCGATAAACTCATGTTTTATTGCAGGTTAGTGCTAAGTTTTTTTTTTGCAGGTTCCAGGATGATGAAGAAGACCAAATTATGCACTAGTGGTTTTCAAAGACCACATACTCTTGAGAAAAGCATGTCCCAATGAAATCATGAAGAAGTCAATATCATTATATTTTAGACGATATCCATCATACCATTGCTATCAGAAGAAGCCTTTCAAATCCATTATGTGATGATTTATTTTCTTTCCTTTGAGCCTAACATGTTGAAGTCAATCCTAAACTTGTCATATTCCTATCAATACTAGATCGTGGCTTCAACCCCTTTGCAAGTTTCATACTTTCCTGCCTCACTTTCACTCACCTCCAACCCATGAATAAAGTCACTTAGCTCACTTACCAAGCTGAGTTACCACCTCATCATTTTCCTTTTTCCAAATAAAGCCTGCTTGATCTTTCATCTATGGTCCTCTAAATCATAACTCTGTACTCATGTTAGATGATGGGGAATTCTGTATGGCCCTCTTTCTAACAAGTCTTGGCCCATCGACATCAGCACATCATCTGGGATTGATACTAGAGACCTTTTCAGTACCTTGGGGCTTGCATGCCTTAATGGCAAGTTCTTTCGCCAATAAACAGTGGGAATACATCAATGTCCCCTATTTGTCGGATCTTCTAGGTGACTCGACATGCGACACATTTATTCATACCTAGTAAGATGTACTTGAGCATATTCACTCTCATTGATATTAATGGTGAGTAGTCTCGTGTCAGTTAACAACATTCATTAATGGTTGGTAATCCGACAATTTCTTTCTATGTTCGACATCAACAAAATTTATTCACATAGATAAGAATTATGCCACGATGTGGATATGAATGAAGACTATATGGTTCCATGACACTCACAACAGCTTGCAATAGTGTTCTAGTAAATCAAATATTCAACTATAGAGTTCAGCACCAGTAGCTTAGTTCCAACAATAAGACGATACAGATGTACCAATTTCAGATCTCATTCTATGTTCATACACCCAAGCAGATCAAATTATTTTCACTCCAAAGATCTATGATCCAATAGTAGCAGCCAAAAGATTCCATCCATACAAAGATCTCTCAGATGCATAGTGAATGATCTGCTCAAGTAGGTGAAGGTATTTTGTTTTCCAATATTTAATCAATAATTCCTTGAATGCTAAATACATGTATTTGGAAAATTTCTCATTCACCATTAACCTACATTATTTGCTAATTTTTCCAAGGATGGAAAACATCTACAGTTTGGGGGGGATATTCATCATATGCCATTCATTTATCCTATATTACATCTTTTATAAACTCATATGATGTGACCAACATGTTTTTCCCAACTGATTATTGTTGCTTTTATAAAGCACCTTCATTGATTTCCTAAAATGCATCATTGATTTGCATATGAAACACGTATTCCAAAGCAAATCTACCATCAGGAGGATGGATTCCATGCATTTGGCATACTTCAACACACATTATTGAATAAGACTAAAAGGATTGAATGGTTAATACACACATTAATGAATCATCATTTTGAATGCATTTATATGATTGAAATTTCATGTCTATTCTTTGTTGAAGCAAGAAAAAATGTTGTTACATAAGGAAATACTTTTGGTTGTCACACAAGAACCAACCATAAGCAAGAAAAAAGAAAAGTGTTGTTACATAAGGAAATACTTTTGGTTGTCACACAAGAACCAACCATAAGCAAGAAAAAGAAGTGTTGTTACATAAGCAAATACTTATGGTTGTCACATAAGAACCAACCACAAAAAGCAGTTGCCACTTAGATATCTTTCAAAAAAATAAGGTTCCATCACACAATTTAGGAAATTCAATGCAAGGTTGCATGAGGACATGCAACACCTTCAGTTGGGGGGTATGTTGGGTCGCCAAAGTGCCATCTTTTTTACCAACCTCTCACTTCACTTTTAACCATATTTCGTTTTCCCATACCCTTACATTAAACCATTTTCATGATTACATGGGTTTTAGACATATTATTTTCCAATGCATCTATTTTAGTGTTTTTGAGTGAATTTATGATTAAATATTTGAAAAATGACATGTTTACACTTATATATGAAAGTGGGATGAGTTTCATGATGTTTACATGTGTATTTGAAGACTACAACCAAGTCAAATTTGACCATCAAGCCTCAAATTCGAATTTCCTCTTCAACCCTTTGAAGATTTGATGAAGATTTGGAGATCTACTCAAGTATATTGGATGGAGATTATTCATAAAAGAAATATTTGTGAGAGGATTTGTAGAGATATCACTTGATAGGTGTGAGAACATGGTTGTAACCAAATGAGACATTTGTGGATCTATGAGAGATTTGTGGATCTAAGTTATCTTAAATTTTTGTATAAATAGGAGTGTCTCCATTTCAAAGGGAGGACTCTTGGAGATATTGTTTTCATGCCTACAACAACTAAGCCTTTTTAAGTGTATTTATTTTTAATGCATGAGTGTTTACTTGATGATCTTGATTGTTGATAGGCTTTGTGAAACATCATGAGAGGACCTCTTGTAAGGGAACTAGTGTTTTTTTTCCTACAACAACTAAGTCTTATTAAGTGGAATGAAAAAGTTAGGATTTGATTAAATTTTCTTAGATTAGAGTTAGATGCCTACTCCCGCATATATTTTGCTGACATCATCACAAGCTTACGAGCATCCCTGGTTGATAATTAAATGAAAACAATTTAGGAAATTTAATTGCCCAATATTTTGTATGTTGGGTCGCCAAAGTACCATCTTTCTACCAACCTTTCACTTCACTTTCACTTCACTTTCACTTCACTTTTAACCATATTTCAGTTTCCCATACCCTTACATTAAACCATTTTCATGATTACATCTAGGTTTTAGACATATTATTTTCCAATGCATCTATTTTAGTGTTTTTGAGTGAATTTATGATTAAATATTGGAAAAATGACATGCTTACACTTATATATGAAAGTGGTATGAGTTTCATGATGTTTACAGGTGTAATTGAAGACTCCAACCAAGTCAAATTTGACCATCAAGCCTTAAATTCGAATTTCCTCTTCAACTCTTTGAAGATTTGATGAAGATTTGGAGATCTACTCAAGTATCTTGGATGGAGATTAATCATGAAAAAAATATTTGTGAGAGGATTTGTAAATATATCACTTGATAGGTGTGAGCACATGGTTGTAACCAAATGAGACATTTATGGATCTAGGAGAGATTTGTGGATCTAAGTTATTCTAAATTTTTGTATAAATAGGAGTGCCTCCTCCATTTCAAAGGGAGGACACTTTGAGCTATTGTTTTCATGCCTACAAAAACTAATCCTTTTTAAGTGTATTTATTTTTAATGCATGAGTGTTTATGTGATGATCTTGATTGTTGATAGGCTTTGTGAAACATCATGAGAGGACCTCTTGTAAGGGAGCTAGTGTTTTCTTTCCTACAACAACTAAGTCTTATTAAGTGGAATGAAAGAGTTAGGATTTGATTGATTTTTCTTAGATTAGAGTTATATGCCTACTCCTGTATATATTTTACTAGCATCATCACAAGATTACGAGCATCCCTGGTTGATAATTAATTGAAAGCAATTTAAGTAATTGAATTGCCCAACATTTTGGTGTCGTTGTCGAGGATGGTGCTAAGGGATTAGGCATTAGGAATTTAATTTAGTATGTTTTCTTTGGTTTGATTGATGCAAATAAAATAGCTAACTCATGATGAAAGGACAACTTGGTGACAGCAGGATCTTAGTAACATGAGGGAGTTCAATTATATGGATGTTTTTAGTTTTTGTTTCATGTTTGTTTCCATAAAATTTCATTCATTTCCCCATAATTTTCATTTGGTGGTGCAGTAAGAGCCACCTCGTTTACTAACCATTGGCAGGAAGACTACAGGAAAAAGGGACATATACAAGGGAGGAAAACAAATCGAGTCTCAGTAGCTACAAAATTGTGATCTGCATAAGAGGTAACAAATGTTTCATATGTTTTTCAATTTGCAGATTTTGAATAAGTATTCTCTCTTCCTGCGCCTTGTTGCGATATGGAAGATCAGAAAGGAGAATTTTTTATACAAGGTCTTAGTCCTGAATGTCTATTTTGATTCAAAAATTTCCAACAATTTTTTTTGCGGCAAAATTTGACCAATAAATTCCATACTTAAAAATCGAAAAATGATGAGTCTCAGATGTTTTTGGGTTGATCTAAAATTTCTTATAGGTTGCGCAATGGATTTTTGTTTTTTCATTATAGAAATATTAGTTTTTTTTAAATAAAAAATATATATATAAAGTTAAAAAAAAATGTTATAATAATAATAATAATAATCATAATAATAAAACAAACCCATGCGCATATCTCCTCGCAAAAGTAAAAGCTCATTAACCCTCCCATCTGCGCTCTATCGATTTGTTATATAGTTCGCCCTCGGCCTTTGCAAGCCGGTTCATAGGTTTAATACGATTTGCAAACCAATCTCGGCCTTTGTGTTTCCATACTTCAAAACCTACAATAAAATTTAACTTTCCGCGCTTGCCATCACGAGTTTTTAGCTCCGGTTCGATGGTTAAACAAATGCTTATTCGATCGCAGGTTCGATCCATCATTTTTGTGTTCGGGTTTTGACCTTTCCTATTTACATAATTTAACCTGTAAACAAAACGCATCTCTGCGTGCTCTGCGAACAAATTTCAATCTCTGGTTTGACGGGTAAAAATATAGTTTATGAAATAATATGTTGACGGTTTAGATCCACAGACCATGGTGATTTTTGGGCGATAGAAATACTGCAAAATAAGTACAATATCTCGGTGGAAAAAATATGGTATATATGACAGGTTGTTTGGATAATTTGGTGGATGTCACAGGTTCAATCCCAACCGATGTGCCATTATTTTCGACAACTATCAAGAATTCAACGTTAAATAAAATTACTTCCATCCCATATCTAATCATTAATAATGCACCCATGTTACACAATTCAGACCTATAGTGCAATAGGGAACCCGATTTGCAAGTTTTGGCTTTTGCATTTCCATATTTTTAAATCGACAATAAACAAAATAATCAATCATGTGTCATTTGATCTGAGATTTGAAGTGATGGTAAAATAATGGTTTATGCGGTGGCAGGTTGGAAAATTTATCCGTAGACCATTGATATTTTTGGGAGATTACAAACAAATTTCAATTGAATACAAACACTCTGATTATTACAAAAACAAGTGATGCCTGGCTCAATGGTAGGTGCATTTCCATTGTAGTTGTTACTTCTGCCAGGTACACCACATCATCGACTTTGTGTAATAACACTGATAATGATGACTGTCTTGTTTCTGCTGACTGGCTTCATCAAAATCTCAGGCAACTCGATGTCAAGGTTGTGGATGCATCTTAGTACACACCAAATAAGCTGAGAAAACCACTGCAATAATTTTAGGATGTGCATATTACTGGTGCAATATTCTTGGATGTGGACAAAATATCAGACCAGACTTTGAATCTTCCACATATGCTACCATCCAAGAAATCATTTGCAGCTACAGTATCTTCTCTTGGAATTGAAAATAACGATAAAATGATTATTTATGATGACTATTCGTGTGTGGTGGATGGTCAGAGTTTTTGGTCATGATAAATTTTGGGTTCTAGATGGACTTTACAAAAATGGCGTACTTTAGGTTATGAAGTGGAGACAAATGGCCCAAGATATGCTCAATCTTTGGTTTCCTTGTTCAATTTCCATGCTTGTCTGGACGAAATAATATGTGTTGGAGGAGATGGAATTGTCAATAAGGTATAAAATGGGTTGCATAGCAAAGAAGATGAGAAATCTTGGGTTATTGAAATTCTTCATAAATCAAACTCAAATAAATTAAATCTCATGTCATTATACAATTATGTGTGTGGTCTAATGCTTGGGTCGTTTGGTCTGCAGAGGGCATGGGTTCAATCTTAGTCAGGCCTCCTTTTAAATCACTTATCAAACAACTTAAACTAAAAAAAAAAAAAGTATTCCCACTCTATTTAATAAATCCAATCAAATCAGTCCAAGTGTCGATATGACTTTGGACTCAATTGGAAATAGAGGAATTCAGCCTCTCCATTAACGTAGTTAGAAAATTCTCAATGATCTCTATATCATGAAGGCATTTCCACCATCATTTGAGGATATCAAATTGTTTTGGTCATTTTTATTTTATTTTATAGCCAATAGACTTCGAAAAATTCTTAAGAACATCATATCATTGAAAATGCTTCTAATATTTTGATTTGGATTTTGAATCACTGAAATTGAACATCAAACTAAGAAGTTATCAAAGAAACACTGACGGGTAGTCCAAGGTGCACCACTTCCCGACAGGTAAAAAGTGCATTTCATTTTATTTATTTTCCTTGGATTTGTTCTATTTAGCACTATTTGTGAATTTTTGTGTATGTATCGGATGAATAAAGACAGATCACCTCTATTCTTTGATAAACTCATGTTTTATTGCAGGTCAGTGCTAAGTTTTTTTTTGCAGGTTCTAGGATGATGAAGAAGACCAATTTATGCACTAGTGGTTTTCAAAGACCACTTACTCTTGATAAAAGCATGTCCCAATGAAATCATGATGAAGTCAATATCATTATATTTCAAACGATATCCATCATACCATTGCTATCAAAAGAATCCTTTCAGAGCCATTATGTGATGATTCATTTTCTTTCCTTTGAGCTTAACATGTTGAAGTCAATCCTAAACTTGTCATCTTCCTATCACTACTAGATCGTGGCTTCAACCCCTTTTCAAGTTTCATACTTTCCTGCCTCACTTTCGCTCACCTCCAACCCATGAATAAAGTCACTTAGCTCACTTACCAAGCTGAGTTACCACCTTGTCATTTTCCTTTTGCCAAATAAAGCCTTATTGATCTTTCATCTATGGTCCTTTAAATCATTACTCTGTACTCGCGTTAGATGATGAGGGATTTTGTATGGCCCTCCTTCTGACAAGTCTTGGCCCATCGACATCATCACATCATATGGGATTGAGACTAGAGACCTTTTCAGTACCTTGAGGCTTTCATGCCTTAATGGCAAGTTCTTTCACCATTAAACGGTGGGAATACATCAATGTCCCCTGTTTGTCGGATCTTCTAGGTGATTCGAGGTGCGACACATTTATTCGTACCTAGTAAGATGTACTTGGGCATATTCACTCTCATTGACATTAATGGTGAGTAGTCTTCTGTCAATTAACAACATTCATTAATGGTTGGTAATCTGACAATTTATTTCTATGTTCGACATCAACAAAATTTATTCACATAGATAAGAATTATGCCACGATGCAGATATGAATGAAGACTATATGGTTCCATGACACTCACAACAACTTGCAATAGTGTTCTAGTAAATCAAATATTCAACTCTAGAGTTCAGCACCAACAACTTAGTTCCAACAATAAGATGGTACAGATATACCAATTTTAGATCTCATTCTATGTTCATACACCCAAGCAGATCAGATTATTTTCACTCCAAAGATCCATGATCCAATAGTAGTAGCCAAAATATTCCAACCATACAAAGATCTCTCAGATGCATAATGAATGATCTTCATAGGTAGGTGAAGGTATGTTGTTTTCCAATATTTAATCAATAATTCCTTGAATGCTAAATACATGTATTTGGAAAATTTCTCATTCACCATTAGCCTACCCTATTTGCTAATTTTTCCAAGGATGGAAAACATCTACAGTTTGGGGGGGGATATTCATCATATGCCATTCATTTATCCTATATTACATCTTTTATAACCTCATATGTTGTGACCAACATGTTTTTCCCAACTAATTATTGTTGCTTTTATAAAGCACCTTCATTGATTTCCTAAAATGCATCATTGATTTGCATATGAAACACATATTCCAAAGAAAATATACCATGAGGAGGATGGATTCCATGCATTTGACATACTTCAGCACACATTATTGAATAATACTAAAAGGATTGAATGGTTAATACACACATTAATGAATCATAAGGAAATACTTTTGGTTGTCACACAAGAACCAACCATAAGTAAGAAAAAGAAGTGTTGTTACATAAGGAAATACTTATGGTTGTCACACAAGAACCAACCACAAAAAGTAGTTTCCACTTAGATATCTTTCAACAAAAGAAGGTTCCATCACACAATTTAGGATATTCAATGCAAGGTTGCATGAGGACATGCAACAGTTTCAATTGGGGGGTATGTTGGGTCGCCAAAGTATCATCTTGTTACCAACCTTTCACTTCACTTTCAATTCACTTTCACTTCACTTTTAACCATATTTCGCTTTCCCATACCCTTACATTAAACCATTTTCATGATTACATGGGTTTTAGACATATTATTTTCCAATGCATCTATTTTAGTGTTTTTTGAGAATTTATGATTAAATATTGGAAAAATGACATGTTTACACTTATGTATGAAAGTGGGATGAGTTTCATGATGTTTACAGGTGTATTTGAAGACTCCAACCAAGTCAAATTTGACCATCAAGCCTTAAATTCGAATTTCCTCTTCAACCCTTTGAAGATTTGATGAAGATTTGGAGATCTACTCAAGTATCTTGGATGGATATTAATCATGAAAGAAATATTTGTGAGAGGATTTGTAGAGATATCACTTGATAGGTGTGAGCACATGGTTGTAACCAAATGAGACATTTGTGGATCTAGGAGAGATTTGTAGATCTAAGTTATCTTAAATTTTTGTATAAATAGGAGTGCCTCCTCCATTTCAAGGGGAGGACTCTTGGAGCATTGTGCCCAACTTATGATGGAATAAGAATCAAGCTTTATTTTCACATCAGTTTCCATTTTCTAGTTTAGATTTAGAATTCTTTAGTTTATGTGTTACTTTGTTCTTGGGAGAATTGAGCTCACTCCAAATAGATCATAGTAGAATTTTCTTCTTGTTCTAATGCTTTGAATAGGTTTATATGCTTTATTGTTATTAGAATTGTTTGATAATCTTGATTGTTGATAGGTTATTTGAAACATTACGAGAAAACCTCCTGTAAGGGAGCTATTGTTTCCATGCCTGCAACAACTAAGCCTTTTTAAGTGTATTTATTTTTAATGCATGAGTGTTTACTTGATGATCTTGATTGTTGATAGGTTTTGTGAAACATCATGAGAGGACCTCCTGTAAGGGAGCTAGTGTTTTCTTTCCTACAACAACTAAGCCTTATTAAGTGGAATGAAAGAGTTAGGATTTGATTGCATTTTCTTAGATTAGAGTTAGATGCCTTCTCCTACATATATTTTGTTGGCATCATCACAAGCTTACGATCATCCCTGGTTGATAATTAAATGAAAGAAATTTAAGCAATTGAATTGCCCAACATGCCCCTTAGGTGAGTCGAGCCGATACACCTAAGTGCATCGCCCATCCCTTAGCCAATTCATCCATTTGGTGGAGCACCCAAGTATTTCTATCAAACTTCGTCAAATCGGCCATCGTCTGACTTATGTCACAAGGCATCTTGGGTGGATTCATCTCTTGGCACGTCGCACACCTAAGAAACCCCAACTCTCCCCATATATACTTTGTTTCTTCAAATGCACTGAGCATCCTACGTGCCCAATTTCCTTCATTCTAGTTTCTTGTGGAAGTGCACACACTCGGGCTTAGCGCCATAGACCTTACATACCCCCCACTTCAAATCATTTTTGTCTTTGAAAACATCTGAAAAATATACGATCTCCGAGTCTCTTACCGAACCCATGCCTCTGTTGCAACTAAGTCTGTTGGAAACCCCAAAATTATGTCAAATTGGAAACCTCAAATTTCCCTGCAAAGTGGAAACCCCAAGTTTCCAATTCATGCAAAAATCATTGGAAACCTATGAAACCATACACACTTCCCTATGCCCAAATTTTTGTGTGACCCAACTGTTCTCTATGATGGAAAGACCTCTCCTATCCAACGCTTTCCGCAATGTCTAAGATGCCATTCGCACAATGCAACGATCACTCTACATTTCATTGTTGTTGTTTCATTAATTGTTGTTGCAACCTTAACCAAAACATCAAAAATTTCTAAGTGTGGAACTTTAATGAACTTTTTGTTGCACCCATACTTCAACCAATCTCTATCATGTCTTCACACAATGCCAGCCTCAAGTTCTGCACTAGTTGGGTATTTATTTCAACCGTCACATCCATTTCTTTAAATGTGCATCTCAATGCCTGGACATAGTCTTTTTTGTTCGCATCTCTATCAGATTCATCCTTACATCACATTTTTTTTCGTTGTTCGGTCTTCATCAAGGAGATCCTCCACAATTTCTAAGTTTTGCACTTCGAACCTACTAGCACGTCTATACTCTTGACCCCCTTTTCATGTTGTTTTTCTTTCCCAAGTCATGAACTAGTTGAATGACCAGTCCAACCATCACACTTCACGAGTCTACACACCCTCATGCATAAACTCGTCACTTCCTTTCACAATTCAGTCCATCTGCAAAACAAATGAAAACCAAGGAAAATTCTCCTTCACATTGTTGAATTATGAAGTCACCCAAAAATAAAGTCATCTACAACAACTTGACTCCACTATCCACCTCATGGAATAATTATCTAATCTGCACCAAGAACTGCACGTCCAGATTGCCTCTACCCCACTACTTCATCACTCGACCATGTTTTTGTGTTTACCTCTCTATGCCTTGGAATTCTTAGGCTGCACCCTCAACCATGATGTTGAATGCAAGAGAAACGCCCATGCCAAAGTAATCTTTTCATGGTGAAATCTTCTTATCCGCACAATCCTCCAAGCGAAGGAAAGTCCTCAACTTTCCTCCTTTCATAAAGTCACCTCTCCATAGATAAAAATCTACAATGAGTGTGGACAACATGCCCTCACTACTCAAACATGCCAACGAACTGTCCAAAGTGCTCCAATTAGAATGTCACCTCAAATAAATTACATGCCTTAGGCATGTTCACACTAATACTTCTTCCAACTCTAACCAATGACCCTCTTGGATCTCTGAGTTTTCTCACAAAAATTCGCAAGTCACCAAGGTGCGCTCTGCCTCATCCAATGTCCCATACCAAAGGCAAACAAACACTACAAAAGTTTCTTGGTCTACATTCTGCACCTTCTGCAAGCACTCAAACTCTAGCACTGTCATCATGACTGCCAAGTCATCACATGATCCAACAAGTATAGATAAGGAAAAAAACACCAGGGCATCTCATCCATCCTCTCAAACTCGACATGTCAAGACTTCACTACCCACTTCACCACAACGACCTGTCGAATGCACCTCATCAAAGAGTTAGGAAGTTTCCTCAATCCATACCCATGACTACATCCAAATCTACCTAAGTCCACCCAATGACTTTTCCAAGTAGGTCGCCTAAGCTCTACGCACATTAACCCAACCAAGGCATCCCACATTGCTACAAGAAATCTTCAAATTTGCAACACTTGAGTCAGCCTCAAGTCTGTCGTTTTTCACTGCAACAACAGATTTCACTTAAACCACCAAGTTATCCAATTTCCCTTCAAATTACATGTTGGCAAATATTGAACAAGCAACGAATGCGTGTTGATTATTGTTGTCATTAATGGCAATAGTGGAGATCGCGAGATAAGAAGGATAAAAGAAACAGGAGGAACAACATTGAAGAAAACGCACGCAGCAAGAGTTTACAGAGAAGAAGGAAGACAGAGATCCAGTGATCGTTGGATCCCATCCAAATTTCCCGAAAGGATGACAACCGTCAGATCTGCAGAAGTTGCAAGGGAGATAATCCATCGGAGATTCGGGGATCAGGATTTCAATATGCAAAGTTCACTTGACAACGAAAACCCCGATTTCGCGATATGCGAAATCCCGACTAAATCTGAACCGTCAGATCAACATGTGATCTAGACCGTCGATCTAATCCACGACAGGAGTCCACGTCAGCTATAGACACGTGGCACAACCAGGTAATGACAGGTGTCAGGTGGATCTAACACTTCAGGCATATACAATTCATGAATCAGAGTGACATGTGGCAGGATCTAACACGTGCCAAATCACGTGTGACGTCAGCAGAGGCATCGACAATCGGGACTTTGATATGTCAAGAACACACTGCAACAGAAACTCTGAAATCGCGATATGCGATTTTGCAATGTAATCACGGCCGTTGGATTAAGAATGAGATCTGGACCGTTGATCTCCATCATCGGGAAATCGGGGATCGGGAATCCCGGAGGCATGTGCATAGTGACATCGAAAACGCCGAAACCCCGATGAGAGGTTTGACCGAGGTCATGTGTTGACGGTCTTATG
>ML778781.1:505860-524013 GCA_009831015.1 Picea engelmannii | reverse complement strand
TATCACTTGAATTCGATTTAGACAGCAAAGTAATACTAAACCAGAAACCAAAATGATATACAAAACTTGGAACAAATTGTCAATGTATTGAAAAGCAAAAGCTATAATCAACGCATCAATTCTGCTCCAGTCTGGTTCAAAATCACATATCCTTGTTCTCCCCAACTGAGGATTCCTTCTTATTACAAAATCAATAAGTTTAAATAGGTTTTTTCACAAGGTAAAACACCCTTGTGAATAATAGTAAACAGTTTTACAAAATCTGGGAATCATCCCAAAATCCCTTAAACTAAGTAACTAAAATACAAGTAAAATCTGTAGATCATCCTCTAACTACTCATGATATCCATTGCAAATTCGAATTGCCCTGCAATAGAACATAAAAACCAAGTTAGGAAGATGTTTTACTTGAAAAACAAATAAAATTTGTTTTTACAGACTTAGCTACAGAATCGTTTGATTCTGTAGCTGGTCTAAGATAGTAAACATGACCAGATATACAATCAAATCGAATCCAATCATCCAATAATAATCAATAAATCACTAATGATTAAATCTAACCAAATCAAACAAAATACGATTGGAACAGAATAGAGATACTCTGTTTTCCCAATTGGCATTAAAATCGCATCACATCTTAACAAGACTGTTCATGAATGAAATGAATGATCAACCAAATCGTATGAAATACAAACTAATCATTATCGATCAACATAAGATTCATATCACTACCAATATAGAAAGCATTTACGATTTCACACATCACTGTATCCATAGAATCCAGCCAGAGTTATCATTCGTTGTGTTACAAATAAATTCATAACTATAATTGACTAATTAAAATCACAATAGCAGATCGATATCATTCCATTAAAAACACGATGCATGAATTGCTTCCAATGTAGTTGGAATAACTCCACAAATATTGACTCAACAGTCTTCCTGTTAGATCACTCTATAATCGACAAACAAAGTTTTGACAGAGTCATCAAACGAGACGTTTAATTATCGACACAAATCGAAAGATTTGATACAATCAATCCACTCCTGTAATCGAATCAAACACTTGTTATCATCGAAATACAACTCACATCGTAACAATTTTTATCCATTCGAAATTTGATTATGAAACAATGATATACGAATTGGTCCCAACATAGAAATTACAATTAATATAGTTAACCAATATGCCCATCATATCGTGCAAGATATAATCAAATCGAACAGAGATATCGTTTGTATTTCAAGAATAGGAAATATATCAAATAACAACATATTCAAATTCGATTATGGTCAATCAAACTAAATCTAATCACAACCAATCCAGAAATCGATAAAACTTATGCATGACATAGCAAGTCAACCATATAAACAGAGCTTATGAACACGTTGTATAAAAGAGGGAAAATCATATCATTACAGTTGTTGAAGCTATGTCAATTTCGAATTGACAATCGCAGTAGCATACTCAACATTTTTGAACAAGATTGACCCAGCAGTCCATTGATTTTTATCATTAGGCTGCCCCTTTGCGTTCTGACCAGTGAGAATTGCCACTTGGTTTTCCAAATTATGAATTTTGGATTGCAGTTTAGGGACATCCAAATAGTATCTCTCTAACCACAGTCCACACTGGTCGCAAGGTGAAGCAACCTTTTGAGCAGAAGGGGGGTTTGATGATTCCCCGAGGGTTTCATGAGGTGGCTTGATACCAGGGAAGTCAGGGTTATCCCGCAGACAAGGAGGCAAGTTATCTACGAAATCGTAAGGAGGTTCGTCACCACAGAAGCCCTCTTCGGCGAAAAAACGCTCAATGCTCGAATCAGAGTCCTCACTTACCATGATAGGCTCTGTTTTGGCAGGAGGCTTAGATTTATTTCTCTCCATGCGAGAGATCATCCTTGCATTTTTCTTGTTTCTAGCAGTAGTCTTCGCCCTAGCCTTTGTGGTTATGGGCTTAGCCACTTTAGTCACAGCCATAGGCGAGTTCAAGGGTGAGTCGGGTTTAGGTTCGGGTAGCAAAACACTGTAGGGTACAGGGGTAGACTTACTCTCGGATACCACAGGCTTATCGACCTGTGGAGGACTTGATTCCTCAAAACCATTACGGTTGAGAAAGTCGTGCCAGGAATCTCGACGTAACCCCAATTCATAAACAACCATCATTTTAATCAACCCAACATGGAAGAGGCTAGTGTCAGCCTGACTTCGCTTGTACTTCTTATCCATTTTAAATAAACTTCGGTGCAGATAATGCGGCATGCTAAGCTCGAAACCCATAAACACCATTAATAATCGTAGATGAAACAGGAAAACAAACCCATACCTTCCTTCACAAGTAACGAATTGTTTGATAATCATCAAGAGATCATACCAGCGGGGTTTCAACATTTTCGCAGGTAAACCTCTGTTGCACGAATTCACTGTTCGAGACCGAAATAACAATGTCCACGGGACATCATTTACCTTATAACTTTTGGACGATTTTTGTCCCTTGACAGGCAGGCTAGTCGCCAGGCTGAGAGATTGCTCGGTGATTTCGAGCTGGACATCTCCAACTTTGGTTCGGCAGCCACCGAATGACAGTGCTAATTGTCGAGCAACAGAGATATTAAAACCATTGAACTTCCTTATAAATGAAAGCCACCCGAATTCTTCAAGGTCGTTGTATGCACCATCGAATGTCAACAACGCTTGGCATCCATTAGGTTCGGCCCTCGCAACAGGAGCCATAACCTCTGTTCATGGTAGGGTTCACACCGAATGAACAATGCACAGAGTGGAAACGATAGGGTTTCAATAGTTCGAATGCTCGACTGGACCGAAAACAACTCCATGCGTGCGAAGGTGGTGGGATTACCATCTTCACGCATTGCATTAATGACCTGTACAGAGCTGTTAAAACCATAATCATTTAAAACAATGTATCAATTAGCCAACAGGTGAATCATCACCTCTATGTGCCACTCATCCGAGTCTGAATCAACAATTCATGTGATCATTATGCGCCAAGTGTTAAGTTTAACCAAACACAGTACCAACATTAACTATCGATCTATCGTGTCGATTCCAACATTCAATCAATCACTTAACCACAAGGTTTACTGCTAATACATAGCTCGGGATTATGGAACATTCAATGTATTATCCGCTTTCCAAACAATGTACCAAGCATCGATTTGTAAAGCCAAAAATGATTAACCTATGCGCCTTCAAACCATTGTTATCACACCTTATAATCTTGCCAATGCATTCGATGCATATTGTAATGTTTGCATTCCAATCTTTTGAGAACAATATGATCCAAAGCTTTTCATATAATGACTGAGTGAAAGCAATGATAAGGATAAAATCAATAAGACCAAGTCCATTACAATTTTCATAAGATCAGAACAAGACCAATAACTTTTATGTCCAAAGGTTTAGGAATCAAATCATCTCTAAATGCGCAATCAAGGTAAGATAATGCTCAAGAACATAAGTTCGAGACAACCTTTAGCAGTCATGTGATAAACCAGTGATCAAGTATCTTTCAGCAAATCAACCAAAGACGACGACAATCTAAGTAACAAAAGAGGTGTTTTCACAATTGCAGTTGTGAAAACTGAAACGAAATTGAATTGTAATTGTCACAAAAATGAGACGAGTGTCTAGAAGCACAATGTGACAATGATTCGTCGTAATACCACAAGGGGTGTAGGCAGCTTTTTGAGAGAAATCAAAAAAATTGGGTTGGCTGCCAACAGACCTGTAACTTCTCATCCATATTTTGGGGCTTCATGACCACACCTTTGGGTCTTATTGTAGACTTCTTCAAAGCGTCTTCCTGTGAGGGTCATGCTTAAATCTATGCTAGAAGGGGACCATTTTGGAGACTTCTTCAAATACACCCATCACTTCTAGGGGCTTCTAAACTTCTTCTAGAGTTGACATCAATGACAACCAATTTTCCAACAAGAGGCATACTTGTTTTGCATTTTCTGACATTTGGTTGTTTTAGCCTCCAAAATTGAATCTAAATTTTATTACTATTTTTAGATATTTCTATTTCAACACTTTTCTATTTCTAAAATATTTCTATTTCAAAAAGTTTTGTTTCTTGAAAACTCTGCATTTTAAAATTTATATTTCTAGAAAGTTTCTTTTTTGGCAATAAATTTTTTGAGGTTGATCATTTTTTCATGAGATCATTCTTTAAGTGATTTTTGTTATGTTTTCTTCTTTTTGGTATAATTTCCATTGGTTCAATCAAATTTGGATATTTTACATTTTATAATTCATTTTTTTTCACAATGACCTCTGAAGTTGTAAATGTGTCTAAGTAGGATGTTTCTAACTATAAAATATGTTATGATCCAGTTCCTTAAAAAACAATAGAAAGTCAATGATTATAGTCCACTTCGAGGGGGAAACCTTTGTTTACAATATATCCAATTCAGAACACAATTTGAGGTGAGATAACATCCTCCTAAGAATAAGTCTCCTTGGTATATATATATAGGAGACATAGGTTACAATATAATGAAAGGGTTCAAAGCCTACATAAATATAACACAAGAAATATAATAATTAAATAAAGGGGATTAATAGAGGGTTTTATACATAACACATGATTTGTATGAGGATTTTTCTAGGGCTTAGCATGCTCCTCCCCTTCAAACAAGTTTTGTCCTCAACACTTGACAACCATGAGTGTGTATGCATGAATAAATCATATTCCCATGTCGCCTCTTCCATTGCTAGGTTCTTCCATTTGACAAGGTACTCAATAATTGATCTCTTTTTCATCTTCTTAATCCTTATTTCAAGGATTGTTTATGGTTCTAGTATGGTTTTCCCTTTTCCCTTCATCTTTGATAAAATAGTTTGCACTGGGATCTTGTCATTAGTTATCTTGTTTAAGCAAGAAATATGGAAGATTGGATGTACACTTCCTTGTCGTGGATGAATATCATGGGCATGATCTTGAGCAAGCAGAAGACCCTCAAGAATATCTCCAAATACCTTGGAATGATTGTTTATAACTTTTTGGAGATCCATTGGAGCAGAGGATACATATATTTGAACATCTATTGAGCTCAATTGTGCAATTATACCATGGTGTCCCTTTTTGAGTAATTTTTTCATGTTGTTAGAGATTATCACTTTAGAGGGTTTCCCAGTTTAGATACCTCTAACCTCAATTTTCTTTCCTTCTGAGGAAAATATCATGAAAAGATATTGAAAATTAAGGGTCATTATTCCCAATGATCGTAACCATTCAACCCCCAATACAACATCAACACCACCCATTTGGATGGAAATCGTGGGACTATCAAATAAATACTCCCCCATATTGAGCTTAATACTATGGCACTTCCAAAAACAAATTATGGTACCTCCATCTGCAATCATTACTTGGAACTCTGGTGTTGGATATACAAATCAACAATTAAGATATTTTACTAATTTGCAATTGATTAAGTTATGGGTACTACTAGAATCAATCAACATTGTTACATTTTTATTTTTGATCTATTATTTTATCTTGAGGGTTTGTGGAGTATTGATTCCATCCAATGCATGACAATATATCATTGGAGTAGTCTCTTCTAGATGTAGATCTTGTGATGGTTTCAATTCTTGATCTTCTTCCTCTTCATTTCCTATGTAGAATACTTTCTGCTCATTGCATTTATGCCCCTTACAGTACTTGCTATCACAATTGAAACACAATCCCTTTGCTCTTACTTAATCCATTTGTTGATGTTTCAACCTTGTTGGTTGAGGTATAGTTGTCTTATGAACCCCAAAATGATCTCTGCCTCCTATGTATGCTTCCATGGTAGAGTTGTGTGTAGCCTTATTCTTGGCTTGAATATGACAAGAAAATTGCATAGCTTCGATAATGTTTGTTGGATGTTTTAAAAAATGCTCATGTTTAATTTCTTCTTTTAATCCACCCATGTAACCTTGCAAAAACATTTCATCACTTATGTCATCCACCCTTGTGGCCAATACCTAAAATTCTAAATTATAATCTTCAATATCACCCAAGTGCTTGATTCTTGTCGATTAACTAAAGTAGTCATGTTCTTAGACTTTCCCATATTGTGCTTCTAAGTCTCTTGTCAATAGAGCCCAAGTATAATGATAAAAAGGGGGCTTCCTTATAACTACCCATTGATACCATTGATATGGTTTTATCTCAAAATTCAAAGTTTCTATGTGAATCTTTATCTTATCATCCAGAATATTATGTAGTTCAAAATATTGCTCTATTTAGTTCACCCAAGTAAATACTTATGTTCCATCAAACTTATTTAATTAAAAATTGGGAGAGTTGAATTTATGACCCCCACCATAATTAAATTCACTATTAGAGTTAAATCCACTTGAAAACTGCTTATTATCAACGATTTGTTCAACCTAAATACTACCTTTATTTTCATGAGTTCCTTGCATTTTGATATCTCCTTTAGGGAGTCTCTCATCTAGAGCCTGAAAGAACATGGAAGACATGGAATTTTTCAATCCCTTCATCGAGTTTTCTATTTCGTTTTTATTTTCATTCATATTCTTCTCCATCTGTTTCCTATTTTCAGTGATCTTCTTGTCCATCTGGTTATAAATCTCTTGGATTTCATCTTGAGTCATGGTTTATCTCTCTGAAGGTTTAGTGGGTGAAGTAATTTTTGGAGGAGACCTTGGAGCCATGTGAAAAATTACTAATTATCTTATTTTTCCTCTTTATCACAAATTTTGAATCATCCAAAATAGATCTTCCAATAAAAAGTTATGACAATTGTAAGTTACGTACCTTTCAAACCCTTAATTTGGAGTCTATCGTCCTGATCGACCTTCTTTCTGATGTATTTATGCAATTATGTCCCTTTTGAGTCTTAAATTTTAGCCTATAGTACTCTGATATGTCCTCTCTGTAATTCTATAGGTCTGACCAAAATTTGATGTGACAAGTGAAAGTTATGATAACTTTCCCAAACCTTGTTGTTTTTTGTACTTTTCTCGAGAGTGAACTTGTATAGAATGCCATATGTCCAATATTTGATACCTGAATCTGAAAATTGTACCCGAAATACTATGAAATGTCCTCTTTCAAATGCAATGTGTCTCACTGAATTTTGATCCTCACTGAAAAATGTATGATGATTTTACCCGAAACACTTGTTTGAGACTAGTAATAGGACTAGTCAAAAACCCTACATTCCACAAAGTGTCTCTATGAAAGTATAATGACCCAAAAGATGAAATTTCTACCACAGATACTTTGAAATGTATTTTAAATAACCTCCAAGTTTCATTGTTTGAATCATCCCATAAAAACGTTATAGAGAAAATTCTAAGATAAATTCCTCGAAGAAGAAAACACCCTAGGATCAATGCATAGATACCAAATGTTATGATCCAACACCTTAAAAAATGATAGAAAGTCAATGATTACAATCCACTTCTAGGGTGAAATCTCCATTTACAATATATCCAATTCCTAATATAATATGATATGAGATAACATCCTCCTAAGACTAGGTCTCCTTGGTATATATATATATATATATATATATAAGACAAAGGGTATAATATAATGAAAGGGTGTGATGAAGGGGTTCAAAGCCTACATACAAATATAACACAAGAAATATAATAATTAAATAAGGGGTTTTATACATAACATGGGCTTTTTATGGGGCTCTGTCTAGGGATTAACAAAATCTAGAAAAGAAAGATATTTGTGTGTTAAGGAACAAAAATATTATGGAAGTTAGTCAATTGTGACATCCAAAATCTTACATAAGCTAAAGAATTTTCTATTTAGGAAGAGGGATGGGAATTGGCCAATGGCCTCATTAGGAAGATAGTATTGGATGGCCTACAGGTAAATATTGAAACTGAAAAATTCTTACGCTAATTATCTATTTGACACATGGTGTACTAGATTCAATCTCAATTTTCTCCGTTTGATTAATTGATCATAGTAGCAATCTTTGTTTAACATTTTTATGGTATCCTTTATTTGTTTCTTTGTTTATCATATGTGCACTTTATGATGGGAAGACATTCTAGTTACATGTGGTGTTTGAAGCACTTGTTGAGCCTACCGGTTGTCATGTGAGCATGGTCAAGTTCTTGGGTTGCATGACTAGGGAATTCTTATTGATATTTGACATATATAGCTTCTTTGGATCACTTTGTACATCAACATGTTCTTTTCCATATTTTATGTTATTTGGAGGAGTCCATTCTTTGACATCATTGTAGAATTTTTTCTCTTTCTTTTACTACTTACGCATATGCTTTGTTGAAATGGATTTGACAATCCTTGTGTTTGATTCATTAGATTAAAAAAGCTTCATGTTAAGGTGTTCTTTGGATAATATAGTTATGTATTTAGAATCACGTAGGGAGAAGTAACCCCTTCATTATCATAATCACACAACAAACTGTATAAGCATCCATGACTTTATATAATGCATAAGAAATCCATCAGCATAATGTAAATTGTTTAAACAATAACATCAACACAATACACACAACCATTCACAATTACACATGATCTAGTGTAAATATCTAAGGGAAAACCAATGTCTCAAGATATCTCATTATTTTTGTTAATGAATCAATTCTACATAATTACATCTTCAATATAGTCATTGGCTCTCAACCTTCATTTATCTCTCCTTACAAATATTCGCCTACTATGTGGCTGGAAGCCATGGAAGCCTTGGATCCACCTCTCTCTCTCTCTTCACCTCTCAAGCACCTATGTCCTTGTCCTCCATGCTATTCATTATCATATCATGTCAATAACTACCTCCAAGGTATCTTGATATTTCAACTTCTCGAATGGTGTAACTGCTTCCTTATTCTACCTCTCACAATTCTACCCAACAAAGACACAAGATTGTGTCCTTTTCCTCTTCATCAAAACTTTCCTCTTTCTTTCTATAGTTATTCTCAAAGCTCTCATTGAGCCTATGGATTATCATATGAGCATGGTCAATGTATTGGTCTTCATGATTGGAGCATTCTTATTGATCTTTGACACATATAGCTTCATTGGAACACTTTCAACATTAACCTCTTATTCACCATATTCTATCTTTTTCGAGGGAGTCCATTCTTTGACATCATTGTAGAATTTGTGTTCTTTCTTTGATAGCCCATGCATATGCATATGCTCTATTATACTTGGATTTCATTTTAGTTTTGTTTGGTTCACTAGTTTCAAAGAGGTTCATGTAGGTGTTATTTGGAAGATATAGTTTTGTATTTAGACTCTTTGTTTTCTTTGTTTGTTCCAAATAGGTTTGTATAAAGGTTTTGAAGACAAATAGTTCTAAGATTCACTCTCCATTTAAATACTCCCTACTCTTCATTATGGGTAGGTTGAATTTGTTAGGATTGGCCATATTTGTGTTTCTCCTAAACAAAGAAAACGTTCATCCATGTTTGCAGCTTAGGAATGTAAGAAGTTGGCATTAAGGGGGAACATTAGAATATGGTGTAATTTTTTCTAATGGCCATGTTTGTGGATGTACAAAGTATAGTGTCATTATGATGGAATTTGTGGAAGTTAAATTCATCATTTGTAGGGCATTCATGTACATGTAATGGGGCATAATTAGACTTAATGGGGCCATTTATGTGGCTTTCATTACTTAAAATAGATGGTTATGTGGGTCTTTTTCCTTAATATGGGCATTCAAATTACTTGGTAGGTTAGAGTTTATTTATCTCTCAAATTTCATTATGTGAATTGGCATTCTTGCTATTGAAGCCTATATATTGAGGTCTTGATATCATTATTCATCCATTAGAGTGTATCATCCATCAAGGTGGATCAATATAAAGCCTTGTAGATTGATCATTGTGGATATTATAGACATCTATACTTTATGAGCCTTGGAGATTTATTATTAGAGGATTTGCACATTAATAAAGTGATTCATCTTTCATGGTGAGTGCTTCCCCTACACATTGTAGGGGTTTTACCATTATAAGTTTTGGTTTTCTTGTATTGTCTTCTCTTAATTTTCTTATGATAACGTTGCATGCTTATGCTTAAGATATTAAAGGTTATTAATCAAGATTTAATCTCTTTATTTTCTAACATAATATCAGGGCATGATTTTCTAACATGTTTAATAAAAAAATATAAGATGAAAGAGTACAAATCTACTCTTACACCAATTGAGATAGGAACTAAGTTAATTGATAATTTTAAAAACTTTGATAATACACAATCATGACCAACCGTTGGTAATCTCCTTTGTTTAACTACTATAATCTTGTTGAACATTAAAAGGAACCAAATAATCAGTGGGGACATGCAAACCGCTCTCAAACCACCATTGACTTCATATGATGTACATGATGGGAGGGAGTGGGAGTGCGTTGTAAAATCTGAATATCCTCTTCAACTTTTTTAAGCAAAGTTCAAGGCATATCCGAATATCATGTTGAGGACCACCAAAATAAATTCTTTATTCAAAAGTTGTCCTTCCAGGCTCTTTTTGAAATGTTGCATGATCAATTTGAAGGGCCAATCATTGTTGTTGGATTCCAACTAAGTAACATTTAAGAATAATCTCACCCATATACATTTAATTGAAGGGTCCACTATATATTTAATTGATGGAGACCAATCACTCATTTAATGTTGATTCCTAACCACTAAAAAGATAGCGAACGCCCACGTGAAATATGAGCCCTATAAAGTGTAGGTGCCTTGACAGCCTCATAGGCTCTTAGCTTCGCTTCTAAGAAGCATTTTCATGACAAACACATTTTCTTCGTGAGGACTAGGAAGATAATGCAAGATCTACTTGTTGGTAAGAAAAAAGATCTAATGTCATACATGAACGAGATGACCCTCGATGGTTGGTGTAGTAGGTGGATCACTGCATTGTTTTACATTTTTAAGTTGGTCAGTGTGATTATCGATTTGTATATAGATTGATATAGGTTTGTTAATGATATGGATAACTTTGATTATTCAATATATTTTATGATGGTTCACTTAGTAAATGGTTCACTTATGGTAACTTGGTAAAGTGAGTTGTTTTTGTGATGGTATAAAGGGTTATTGAGTAGCATAAAAGATGTTAGCATAGAAATGAAGATGTTAGCATAGAAGCGATTTCATGTAGGTTATTTTTGGTTTCTTTTAATGTAATTTTTCTTTCGGTGTTAGTGTAATTTTGATTTCAATGTTAGGTGAGGATGTTAAGTATATGTTGAGGCATGAAACAATGTATACAATAGTAGTATTAGCATTGAAATAGAGTATTCGTGAGGGAGATTAACATTTTATAATTCAATGTGTTTAGTGTTTTTGTTTGTAATGAGAAGAGGTTTTAATGAATTACACAAATTACTAACACTTGGTTAATTAGGTTTAGTTTGAGTGGTTGAGAGAAAGAGTTGTTATCCTTTCCATCCAAGTTCAAATCTGACTTGTGACGTGTCCACTCAGTCCACATACAAGTTATGTCCTTGCCAAAATCTATTACATGACAATACATAAAAGGGTTGTAGTTGAAACATGGCTTTCAAGTGTACATGCATTGTGCATGAGAGACACTTCTAAACTATGAGTGAAAACAAGAAAAATAGAGGATGAGTGCAATCTAGTTCTAAAGCTTCCTAAGATTACTACTTAATTGGATATCACCAATTCCCTCAACAAAAATGTGTGCATTCATAGATTATGAAACATTATGAATCAAAGACCTTAACTCACATTTGCAATTCATTCTTGTCTTAATTCTCTAGGTTGGGTAATACAATGACTTTGGAGTTACAAACTCTAGAGTTGTTGTTGGAGAAACTTATTAGTAAGGACTTCATAAAGAATGTGGTGAGGCATAAAATGCAAAGCATAGACTCTAAGTTGTTGTGGAAGGTTATCCCACATCAACCATATGTACTAGGTCAAGTGGACAACTCCTACAGGTAGGGTTCCTTTCTCACCCATTTTTGCAAGATGGAGGAGGATGATCAACTTCTTGTAGATAAGTAGGATTGGATACCATCCATGGTTCCTACAATATATTGGTATATAATCAAATATTCAATATGTTAAAGAATATCCCCCTATTAATTATAGATACTATTTTCAACACTACAGAGAAAGAGACCACTGTAGATGTGACCTTATTAAGTATTTTTTTAACAACTTCATTCCTCCTAATGAAAATAAGATTGCATCACCATCAATAGTGCAGAGCAAATATCACACTTCCCATGAGTCTATATTGTCATCACCCTTCGTAGTAGCCATATGAGCAATGGGAGGCAAGGTCTTAGTATTAATATGTTTAAAAGGTACCTACCTTGAAATAGCTACAAATGAGTTAAGGGTAAGATGAAGGAGCTATGGTAAAAGAAGCTTATAAAAGGACATCTCGGGAAAATTTAGAGAAAATTTTGTAGCTAATGATATTGCAAGGTAATGGAAAACTTTTGAATAGTGAGAAAATAATTAAAGATTCAATTCTCTCTGTAGTTGAAGAAGGCAATGCATAGATATTAGTAAGGATAAAATAATAGACATGAACCAGAAGTGGTGCAAACATCTTGTAGCAAGTGCAACGAAGTTGGTGAAGTGGTGTAAAAAGGTCACATTAGGTGCAACAAAGTTACTAAAGAAAGCTTGTTAGAATTAAATATCACTTCAATTAATCAAAATCATAAATACCCCTTGCATATAATAACATATAAAAAAGATTATGAAACAATTATAATCATTGAAAATCATGTGGTTCCCAATGTTTAACTAAAATAATTTCCATCTAAATCAAAAACATATTCTTAATTCTTGAGACTAATAGGAAAAGTTGGAGGTGATGCAGTGGGAGAGCGTGCTCTCTTGTGAGGCCTTCTTACTAGCATGTTTAAAATTTTGGGTGGATAGCAGGGTGGGGTTCATATAAACTTGGTATGGGTTTTGAGCTGGTTCATATTGGTATATTTAGATTTTATTTTAATATACATATTTACAAAGTTGATGATCATTCTGATTTAGACCACTTATTTTAAGCTTATAGCCCATTCTTAAGTAAAATATTGATCTAAATAATAAAAAAATTAAAATATTTATCTCAATAATAATAATAAAAAAAAATTGTAAATTAAATTTTGATTATTTTTATAAAAATGAACCGTTAAACTTTATTAAAATAATATTAAAATTTATTAAAATAATAAAAAAAATTATATATTAATATAAATTAATTTATAAAATTGTTAATAAACACGAGATATTGATGTAAATTAATTTATAAAATCGTTAATAAACACAAAGACACTAATAAAAATCATTGTTTTTAAGAAAGGAGTAATTGGTAGTTAGATTTGAAATTCAATATTTCAATTTCTAGAGTTGGAGTCACTCTCGAAAGTTGTTTAGACTTACGAATATGATCCAGCTTTAGGGATTGAAATATTGAGTTTCAACTAATATAGATTTCTTTCTTAAACAATTATTAATCATTTATTATAAATAATTTTAATAAAAAACCTATTTAAGTTATAAGAGAAAAAGTAATGAGAAATCATTTTAAATTATTTATAGTTCAATTTTATTTTTTTAAAATACATTATTTACTATTTATCAGTAGGTGATCTTTGATTGCTAAGTATTTAATCTAACTTTGCAGTACTTCTTTTAAATTTCTCCAATTTTTCCATTGTTAATGTTAGCTCCTTTCTTGTGTGATCCAATTCTACTGTTAATTTCTCATAATCTTCAACATTCTTATCTAACTACTCCTTCACGATGTTAATTTTATTTTCAAGCTCATGATTCTCTTCTTCGTAGCTACTCAATTTGTTTTTTAATTATCTATTTTTGTTTCTGAGCTTGCTATTTTCTTTTTCATCATGATTCAATTTTTCTAGATTTTCATCATCTTCATGTTCACTTTCTGTGAAGTATTTTCCTCCCCGAAAAGAATATATGTGTGTTTCTTCGGTCTCTTCATCAGACTCTTCTCTAGAATTGATTTCATCTGTTTCATAATTTTTTTGGTCATCATTATGAGTTTCTTCTCCATCTCTTTCATTTGAAGAATTGTCGTCCTCCTTAGAGTAAAGGCTCTTTTTCTTGTGGAAGTTTTTATTTTATTCAAAAGGACATTGCTTAGAATAGTGTCCTATTGTACCACAATTGAATCATATAAAAGGTAACTTACCTTTGTATTTTTTGGTTCCCCTCTTGAGCTTCCTTACAAAATGTGCTTCTTCTTCATCTGATTCATTGCATGGATTTTCTTCTACCTTATGTTTTTGTTCCTTGTTTTCTTCGTGGATTTAAAAGTTGCTTCTTTGTTTGGCTGTCCATTTTTTGTATTTGTTCCCATTTCATATGTTGTGAGGATCCCATGTAGCTCATCCATTGTCATTTTGGTCAAATCCCTAGTTTCTTCAATGACCAAGACCTTGGCATGATAGATCAAAGGAAGTAATCTCAACACTTTCTGTACAACCAAGGATTCTTCGAATTATTCTCCTAATATTATGATGGAATTGAAAAATTCATCTACTCCGAGTAAATAGTTTGCGATTTCTTCTTTTTTCATTCATTTTTCATATTTTCAAATTGTTTTTTGTTTTGTTGGAGCTTCACCTATTTGACTTTTGGATCTCCTTCATAAATGTTTTTAAGTTTGTCCCAAACTTATTTAGTTGTGTTGCAACCCATCACCTTCCTAGAAACAGTTGGTGTCAATCCACTCATGATAACATGTTTATCTTTTGAATTACAACTCACTAATTTCTTCTCATCTGGATTGATTGGAGTTTTTTTCAAACTTTATAGTCATTGAAAACTAAGAGCCAGAGATCTACTCCTAAATATTCCAAGTAAGTTTACATTATGTTGCTCCAGTATGCATAATTATTTCCATCAAATGGTGGAATCCCATTTGGAATGTGGCCTTCCATTCTTGCTCACGATCTTCCTTCTAGTGATTAGACTGTTCTTAAGGTAACTTGCTCTGATACCAATTGTTGATACTGAGAGGGCGGTGAATCATTATCAAGTAAAATTTAACACTTTTTACAACTTTACTTTTCAATCAAATAATGTATCCAATATACAATAGGAGCAGAAGAAGAAATACATAGTGCATAATATATTTATGTGGAAATCCATAGAACGTTTTTCTTATATAATAAAAAGATTGCATTCAAAGTAAGCTACAACTTCCAAGATTTTCCAGCACCAACTGAAAGGAGGCACCAACCCCCTCATTTACAAGCTCCAACATGAAGAAAGCTACAACTCCCTATATTATCTAGCTCCAATTGGAAGGAGGCCCCAACCCCCTTTCCTTGCCCCTTCCTTCCACCCTTAAATATGTATATAAAAGAATCAACATGTCATAGCCAAGTTCCAAGACTCCCCTGGTCTACTGTAGATTCACCTGAACAAATTGTTGATGTCACTTGTAAGCTTGTACCTGCCCAAAACAGATCTGCTCTTTGCTCTAATATCAACCCACGAACATCCACACTTTTCTCCACTACGACCCATGGGTATCCTCGCCTTGCTCCACTGCGACCTGCAGATGACCTACTTGTCAGCTTGTATCTGCCCAAAACACAGATCCACACTTTTCTATACTGTGAACTTGCAGACATTCACAATTTTCTCCACTATAACCTGTAGATATCCACTCCTTTCTCCACTACGACTGACAGATGACCTCAGAAAACTCCTTTCTCTCCTCAACCTCCTTTCTCCAGGGCCATATTTTCTTTGTTGAACTCGTCAATCCTCCTAGCAGAAGTGCATACCCACTTATGCTAGCTCCATACACAAACATACTTGCTTGGATGAACAAATGAGAGGTTTTTGATGTGTATTTATACTTTTCCAAGTGCCCTTTTTATTTGACTTTAGGTCCGACCTGTAACTTTTTGTTGCAACAACTTTTTCTCCTTTGATTAATTTTTGGGATGACTTGTAACTTCTCATCCATATTTTGGGGCTTCATGACCACACCTTTGGGTCTTATTGTAGACTTCTTCAAAGCGTCTTCCCGTGAGGGTCATGCTTAAAGATACAGTAGAAGGGGACCATTTTGGAGACTTCTTCAAATACACCCATCACTTCTAGGGGCTTCTAAACTTCTTCTAGAGTTGACATCAATGGCAACCAATTTTCCAACAAGAGGCGTACTTGTTTTGCATTTTCTGAGATTTGGTTGTTTTAGCCTCCAAAATTGAATCTAAATTTTATTACTATGTTTAGATATTTCTATTTCAACACATTTTTATTTCTAAAATATTTCTATTTCAATTTGTTTTGTTTCTTGAAAACTTTGCTTTTTAAAATTTATATTTCTAGAAATTTTCCTTTTTGGCAATAAATCTTTTGAGGTTAATCAATTTTTCATGAGATCATTCTTTAAGTGATTTTTGTTATATTTTCTTCTTTTTGGTATACTTTCCATTGGTTCAATCAAATTTGGATATTTTACATTTTATAATTCATTTTTTTTCACAATGACCTCTGAAGTTGTAAATGTGTCTAAGTAGGATGTTTCTAACTATAAAATCTATTATGATCCAACGCCTTGAAAAACAATAGAAAGTCAATGATTACAGTCTAATTCGAGGGGGAAACCTTTGTTTACAATATATCCAATTCATAATACAATATGAGGTGAGATAACATCCTCCTAAGACTAGGTCTCCTTGGTATATATATAGGAGACACAGGTTACAATATAATGAAAGGGTTCAAAGCCTACATAAATATAACACAAGAAATATAATAATTCAATAAAGGGGATTAATAAAGGGTTTTATACATAACACGGGATTTGTATGGGGATTTTTGTAGGGCTTAGCATGCCCCTCCCCTTCAAACAAGTTTTGTCCTCAACACTTGACGACCACAAATGTGTATGCATGAATAAATCATCTTCCTATGTCGCCTCTTCCACTGCTAGGTTCTTCCATTTGACAAGGTACTCAATACTTTCTCTCTTTTTCATCTTCTTCATCCTTATTTCAAGGATTGATTATGGTTCTAGTATGATTTTCCCTTCTCCCTTCATCTTTGATACAATAGTTTGCACTGGGATCTTGTCATTAGTTATCTTGTTTAAGAAAGAAAGATGGAAGATTGGATGTACACTTCCTTGTCATGGATGAATATCATGGGCATGATCTTGAGCAAGCAGAAGACCCTTAGGAATCTCTCCAAATACCTTGGAATTATTGTTTATAACTTTTTGGAGATCCATTAGAGCAGAGGATACATATATTTGAACATCTATTGAGCTAAATTGTGGAATTACACCATGGTGTCCCTTTTTGAGTAATTTTTTCATGTTGTTAGAGATTATCACTTTAGAGGGTTTCTCATCTTAGATACCTCTAAGCTCAATTTTCTTTCCTTCTGAGGAAAATATCATGAAAAGATATTGAAAATTAAGGGTCATTATTCCCAATGATCGTAACCATTCGACCCCCAATACAACATCAACACCACCCATTTGGATAGAAATCGTGGGACTATCAAATAAATACTCCCCCATATCGAGCTTAATACTATGGAACTTCCCAAAGAAATTTATGGTACCTCCATCTGCAATCATTACTTGGAACTCTGGTGTTGGATATACAAATCAACAATTAAGATATTTTGCTAATTTGCAATTGATTAAGTTATGGGTACTACCAAAATCAATCAACATTGTTAACTTTTTATTTTTGATCTATTATTTTATCTTGAGGGTTTGTGGAGTATTAATGCCATCCAATGCATGACAAGATATCATTGAGGTAGTCTCTTCTAGATGTAGATCTTGTGATGGTTCTAATTCATGATCTTCTTCCTCCTCATTTCCTATGTAGAATACTTTATACTGACTACATTTATGCCCCTTACAGTACTTGCTATCACAATTGAAACACAACCCCTTTTCTCTTATTTAATCCATTTGTTGAGGTTTCAACCTTGTTGGTTGAGGTATAGTTGTCTTATGAACCCCAAAATGATCTTTGCCTCCTATGTATTCTTCCATGGTAGAGTTGTGTGTAGCCTTATTCTTGGCTTGAATATGACGAGAAAATTGCATAGCTTCCATAATGTTTGCTGGATGTTTTAAAAAATGATCATGTTTAATTTCTTCTTTTAAT
>ML778781.1:435719-497544 GCA_009831015.1 Picea engelmannii | reverse complement strand
TTGTCTTCTACTTTCATATTCATATACATATTATATTATATTATATTATATATATAATATTATATAATATAATATGTATATGAATATGAAAGTAGAAGACAAAGTACAATGTGAACAAAAAGTTTATACAATATTAATAAGAGTTGAGTGTGATTGTATTAATAAGAGTTGAGTGTGATTGTTGTTGGTATTGAATATTTATTAATTAAGATATTAAAACACTCAGTTTTCAGTAAGGATAGTGAAGATTTATTAATATATTAAGAAAATTATAAAAGAATTTTAAGATTTGTGAAGAGAACCACAAATTATGAGAATCGAATATAATAAAAGTGTAGAATTCAAATTTATAATTATTAAAATATTATATTAATTAATGAATATTTATGTAGGGAAGATAATGCTCTGGTATCAAAGAATGAGATATATTGGAGAAAAGGGCCTTCGAGTTGTGCATAACAAATGTATGGTTGAAAGTATTCCTAATTGTATGTTTATGATAAATAGAATTAAGTGATATTCATATCTACTCCTATCATAGCGAAATGGATCATGGAGTTGATACATAGTGATGTGTTAGGACTTGTATATGTTCCATATCTATAAGGACTTACGTACGATGTCTCATTTATAAATGATTTCTCTAGGAAAACATGGTTGTATTTATTGAAGAAGAAATATGAGATTTTCAAAAAATTCAAAGAGTTTAAAGATCTTGTAAAAAACAAGATAGAGAAGGAAACATAAGTGCTAAGGACTAATAATAGAGGAGAGTTATGTAGGAAATATTTTGAGTAGTTATGTAAACAATGCAGAATACAATGAAAAAATAAAACTCCATACACACCTCAATGTAATGGAGTTGCAGAAAGGATGAACATGGCATTGATGGAAAAGACAAGAAGTATGCTTAGTGGTGTCGGCATATAACATAAATTCTAGGCAGAGCCAATAGATATTGTGTGTTATTTGATCAAATCATCACCTTCATCAACATTAGTTCATATGACTCTTCATGAGGCATGCACTGGTAAGAAACTCTCTCTTGTACATCTGAGAATCTGTGTTGTGATGCTTGTGTGCATGTTCCAAAGGAGAAAAGGAACAAGATAGACAATAAAGCAAACAAATGTATCTTCATTGGTTATAAATATGGAGAAAAAGGATACAAACATTAAAATCCAGTGATAATGAATATTGTTTATAGTCATGATGTGAGCTTCAAGGAATTTAAAATTACTCCCAAGAATGAAGATGAACCAAGAGAAGGAGAACCAAATAAAACAAAGTTTGAGCTAGAGAATGGAGAATATAAATCAATGGATGAAGAGGACTAAAATGAATCATATGAAGAGGAGGAACTACAGACCCTGGTCTTGAGAAGATATGTTCGAGTAAGAAGCAAACAGAAAGGTGCATTTCACCAATTTTACATTCTATCTTTTGTTTTATCCACTATTGATGTTGATCTTCGAATAATTAAAGAGGCAATTGATTCTAAGGAGGGTAAACTCTATAATAAGGCCATGGTTGAAGAAATGAACGCCTTGGGAAAAATGAGGTATGGGACTTGATCAAGTTTCATGATGAAAGAAAACGTGTTGGTAAAAAATGGTTGTTCAAGAAGAATCTCAATGTAAACGGAGGATTGGAGATGTACAAAGATCGCCTAGTAGAAAAAGGATATTCCTAGGTGGAGGGAAATCACTTTGGTGAGATTTTATCTACTATTGAAAAATTAAATTCATGTAGATTTATATCATTTCTTGCTAGAGAATTTGACCTTGAAGTAGAATAGATTTATATTATCTCTTGCTAGAGAATTTGACCTTGAAGTAGAATAGATTTATATTATCTCTTGCTAGAGAATTTGACCTTGAAGTAGAACAAATGGATGTAAAGACAATGTTACTATGTCACGGGGACTTGGAAGAATAAATCTACATGAAACAACATGAAGGGTTCATAGTAAAGGGTAAGAAGGAGTTGTTCTACAAGATTAAAAATTCCTTATGTCCCTTAATGCAATTCCCAAAAAAGTTGTATCAAAATTTTGATACTCACATACTAGGACTAGGATTTGTGAGAAGCGAGGATGATAACTATGTGTATTTCAAGCAAGTTGTTGATCACTTTAGTAATGTAGTATTGTATGTTGATAATATGTTTTTAATTGGAAATGATAAGGTATCATCAAGGAGGTTAGGTATCAACTATCATCTAAGTTTGACATGAAGGATCTTGGTGCTACAAACTTTATTTTGGGCGTGGAGATTAAAATAGATCACGTGGATAGGAAACTTTCGTTGAACTAGAAGAAGTATGTTAAGACAATTTTGTAGAGATTCAATATGCAGGAATGTAAACTAGTTAAGGTTGTTTTTCTCATAGGCACAAATTTATCTATATAATAATAGCCTAAGACATAGAAAGAGTTAAAAGACATGTCCCATGTTCCCTATACCAATTCTGTTGATAGTTTGATGTATTATATAGTTTGTACTAGACCCAACATTTCTCATACAATGAGAGTTTTGAATGGATATACATCAAAACGAAGGAAAAAGCACTAAATAATTTAAACCAAAAATAAGATCACTATATAGAAATGACTAATTGTATTCCTATGTTAAAAAATATGAATGCTAAATTTTGAACATAAATATTGAAACTTATATCATTAATATGATCCCTAAAATTGTTATTAAACATATAATTCATAAATATGTTTAAAGTAGAATATATATATATATATATATATATATATATATATATATATATATATATATATATATATATATATATATATTCTACTTTAAACATATTTATGAATTATATGTTTATATTCTTCTTATGTGATTGTGTGTTCATATAATTCATAAATAAGTTTCAACTAAAATTTTTTATTGTAAAAATTAATAAATATATGTTTTAAGCATAAACAAATCATATATATATAAAAATATAAAAAATACATTGTCGGGTCCTCTTCTTATGTAATTGTGTATTCATATAATTCATAAATAAGTTTCAATTAAAAAATCTATTGGGAATTATTTCATAACGTGTATATCTATCTATATATGAATGAATGAAATCATCAAGCAAAAGTTACACAACACCTACCGAGTCCTCATCTATGATTGTGTGTTGCCAAATTTATATTTCATTATTATAGATTATATTGAAATGTTTAGTTTCATTGCTAAAATATGCATTGCAATTTCTTAAGTTACTAAATTTGGATTTGAACTAAAGCAAATAGACGTGAAGAGTACTTTTTTAAATGGAAATTTATGTGTAAATGTGTTTAGGTGACATCATTTGGTTTAATGAATTTAAACCAAATTTAGTTAGGAACTCTTGTTTGTAAGCAAATTCAAAAAGCTATTAAGTATTTAAATGAGTTTAAGATTCAAGAGTTTAGTATTTCAAAAATTAATGCAAAGTTTTTGAAGGAAGTTTGATTTAAATGAAGTCCTTGAAATTATGTAAGGGTAACATTTTTATTATTGTTTTATGGATTTTTATTATTGTTTTATGGTCTTGTAGATGATTTTATTATATAAACCAAACCACCACATTTAAGTGGTCTTTGAAATTAGAGCTTTAACCAATCATTCAGGGTAAACGGGCAAATTTTCAAACCTTCGAGTTGCATCAATGGCGATACCTGCAACTATGCTAGGGGGTGTTCGGGACTCTCCGAGGGGAGCGTAGCTAAACTATCAACGAAAGTATTTCGACCTTTAGTTTTTGGCAGAATGGCGTTTATTGTTTCTCCCTACCTGTCTTGTCACTTCATTTTACTTAGTTTTTGCCATAGTTAAGTGGGCCAGTGTTCATTAAGTAACCGGTGATAGTGCAGGTATGATCCTTCCTCGGTTATCATATTGATCTGAGGTTTTTAAGGGGGATGTCAGGTCTTCCTTCATTGTGACACGGGGTGTCCTGTTGTGGTTGGGCCAGTGTTGTTGACTCACTCTCCACTGGAGGAGCTTCCTGATGGAAGCTGAAGTCAAGGCCCTTATGGGGGCAGCTAACGAAGCCATCTAGAGGCAAGCAGGTCTTTTCTCCTCTTCATGTATGTTTGAATTGCATACGAGCATTAAATCACTCTAGGACGCGGTAAAGGAACAACTCCCTTCTCCCCCTGTGGTTACTCGTAAGGAAAACCTGTGTATATTTTCCTTCTCTGTCGAGAGAGGTCCAAAGTCTAAGGTTTCTAAAAAACGAGATGTAGATATCCCTGCGTTTTCTCAGGAAGCTCCATGGGTTCAGGAGGGTGGTAAAGGGAGGGTGTATGGTGGTGTATCTCAAGGTTTCTCCATGGGTGTACAGGCCCACGAAGGATAAAACCTTGGATCCTGAACATGTCCAAACATAAGTTGATGCTAGGAGAAGATATTGGGCTAGAAGACATTGTTAGTCTAGTTCTCTATACTTTGGTGGGAAGATTTTCTTATCATGCTAGGTGAAAGATGCCTTTGGAAGAGTGGGTAAGCTCCAACTAGTGTCCTCTCTTGGGTTACAATCCTGAAGTGGTTTACATGACAAAAGGATGGTACGATTTTCATTTTAAGAGGACCGAGGACTCTGATATTATTCTAGAAAAATATTAGAGTTTCGATGGAGGTAGTTTGATGCTTAAACGTTGGCGAGTGAGTTTCGACCCATCACACAATTACTTCCGCTTCAGACACTTCTGGGTGTTGCTACCTGGCTTGCCATTACATTTTTGGAATGAAAAGGCATTGGAAGCCATTGGGAATGCCCTCGATAAATTCATAATATTTGATGATGGGGTGCTTCGAGCATCAGATAAAAGGATTGGTAGAGTTTTAGTGGAAATAGATATTCATGCAGGTTTGTTGGAGACCTTGGAGATAGTTTGGCGAGGTTATCATCTGTCTCAAAATCCGGACTGTCTAGGCATCCCTTTTAGATGATCACAGTGTCGGAATACTGGTCATCTGTGGTGGGACTCTGTGGGTTTGGCCTACGAGGAGATCTCAGAAGAGACATTGTTGGAAAGGGAAACTCAAGTAGAGTTACCAGATGTGGAGTCTTGTAGGACTAGCCTGAGTGGTATTGATTTCGCAGTCTTTTCACAGTCGGCCCCAGTGGACTCTATTACGGGTAAGCTCAAATCTGTTTGCCCCAAGTTTTTTTATTCTTTAACTTCCTAGGAAAAAAATGAATTGGACTTGTCTAGTTACTTTGGAGTGCGAGGGGATATTTTGGATAATTCATTTCATACTCAGGTTCCTTTGGTGCCTAGGGATCTGTCGGGTTCACCATCTAGTGCTTTATCATCTGGTACTTTGGAAGGGGGCGGTTCACAACCTATGGTAACCATTGACCCTAAGGAGGTTAGTGGTTTTACTATTGACGCTGTCAAAGTTGGTGTCAACACTGTGAGGAGATAGCCTAGAGTTTCGGGAACTCTGGGAGGGGACTCCGTTTCTCCGACTGTATATGTTGAGGATTGCATTTTTTTGAGTTTTAGGGAACTTGAGCTGGGGGATAGTGATATTGGGGATGTCCTAGAGTCCCTTATCCCTTCATATAGAGAGGCGCTCTCTCCGATTCAATTACCAACATTTTGGGGGAGGACCGTTTGCAATAGACCAGATATTGTTGGGGGTCCAGGGATATTAGGCACCACTGAGGAGACTCTTGGGAAGGATTACACATGGTCTAAGGATCTGGGAATGTATATTTCTCCTATAAATACCAGGAGTGTGAGGAAGAAGAAAGAGGCTTTGGGTCTTTTACTTGTGGAGACACACTTACTTGTCAGTGAACTTGGGGCACTTAGAGGCCTGAAAGCCTTGGTGAGAGCAAAATCGTGATCTTACTCTCTTTAAACATTAGAGGGGTGGGGGTAGGGATGATTTTAAGAATGAAAAATTATTTTAAAATCTAGAAACCTTGGCGAATCTTACTAATCCTTCATATTCCAACTATAAATGATTGGCGATATTTTTGTAAAAATATTCAAATTTCTAAGGATTTTGTATATTTTTTATAAAATTTTGGCGATTTTTAAGGTAAAATAATTTTATCCTATAGAATTTGGGCGAATCCTTTTTAAAATAGTGAATCTCGTTTTTGGAAAAACCATGGAAAATTAGCCTATGAGCGAAATTTAGCCCCTAAAATCATCCCTCACTGGGGGGGACCCTGAAATCAACCTCCCTTTGAAGACTTCTCCAGAGGACTACACTAGATATTATCTTTTTGCAAGAAACTATGGTTGAGGATAAAAAGGTTCGAGCATTTATGAATTCTTTTTGTCCTTCTTGGCTCACTTGTGCTATTAGTGTTGTTGGTACTTCGGGGGGCCTTTTAGTATCTTGGGATCCAAATATGTTTGACATTACTCCTTTCTTGTGTTGTGGTGGTATTTTATTAATAGGTACTTGTTTGGAACTTAATCATCCAGTCACTTTGCTAAATGTGTATGGACCCTGTTTAGAGAGAAAATATTTCTTGGAAAAGGTGGCTGCCAGGGGTCTTCTGGAGTGCAAAAATCTTATTTTAGCCGAAAACTTAAACCTTACTTGTGATGTTGGGGAGTTTTGGGGAGAAGCAATGCATATTGATCCTATGTCTTCATTCTTTAAAGAATTTTTTAATGGAGTTAGATTGATAGATATAGCCTTGGATGTTCTGGTGCCAACGTGGAGAAATGGTAGAAGGGGTAATGTGAGTATCTCCAAAACAATGGTTCACATCTTAGTTGTTGAAGATATTATTGCGGGTGTTAGTAGATATAAGTCGTGGGTGTATTTTCCATACTTTTTGAACAATGCACCAGTCCTTTTAAGATTAGATCGACCTACCTTCTCGACGACTTATCCCTTCAAATTCAATGCAAGATGGTTAAGTGAAGAAGAGGTGATTTTATTAAGGATTGAAGTATGGAAAGATCCAATACATATGGAGGAAAGGGATGTTCAACAGAGATTAGAAAATAAATTGAAGTCTTTAAAATCTCATATAAAAGCTTGGGCAAAAGAGTTCAAAAGAAAACAAGAAGAAAATATTGTTCGCTTGGAGGGACTTCTGAAAGAATTATTCTTGAATGTGGCTTTGGAGAATATTAACAGTGACAAAGAGACACAAATTAAACTTCTAGAGATTGAGTGGGACAAAAATTTAAGAGAAGAAGAAGACAAGTGGAGACTCAAAAGTAGAGAGGTGTGGTTAAAGAGTGGCGATAAAAATACGAAATTATTCCACAATTTTGCTAGCTTAAGGAAGAATAAGAACCACATCTAGAGATTAAGGATGACTATGGAGATACCCATACTGGTCAGGACACAATCAAAAAAGAAGCTGTCAATTTTTTTAAAACCTTTTATGAGGAATCAGATCAGGTGTTTATTAATGATCAAGTTAACACCATCAATCTTTATGATCATATTGTAAAGGATGAGGATACAATACTTTTAGATCACCGGTGTTCAAAGATGGAATTGTGCGAGGCTCTAAAGTATTTTTCCAAAGATAAGAGCTCGAGGCCCAACGAGTGGACTGTGGAGTTTTTCATCCACTTTTTTTATTTAGTGGGAGATAACTTACTAGATTTGGTGGAAGATTTCAGACTACGTGGTTTAGTGAACAAGTCTGTAAACATGACTTTCTTGACTCTTATTACAAAAGTAAATAATCCTAGTTTCTTTGGGGATTACAGACCGATTTCTCTTTGTAATTTATGTTACAAGTTGATATCAAAGATTACTAAAAATAGGATTAAGCCTATTCTCTCTCGGTCCTTGTCGGAGGAACATTTGGGATTCCTCAAAGGTAGACAAATATTGGATGCTATTGGCACGACGCAGGAATGCCTGCATAGTATTAAGGTCAAAAAATCAAAAGCTATGAATTTAAATTTAGATTTGAAGAAATCTTATGATTGTATTAACTGGGATTTCCTTTATTTGACACTTATCCAATCGGGTTTCAGTATTCCATTCACAAATTGGATTTTAAGTTGTGTGACTAGTGCAAACTTTGCAGTCATGGTAAACAGGGAGACCTCACAAATGTTTAAGATTGGAAGAGGAATCAAATAGGGTTGTCTATTATCACCTCTGTTATTCATACTTGTTATGGAAGGTCTTCGCTTACTGATAAAAAGGGGAAAGGAAGAAGGGAAGTTATCTGGGGTAAAGGTATCAAAGTTAGTTAAGATTTTACACTTGTTCTTTGTGGACGATGTGTTAATCATGACAAATTCTTCGATTGAGGAGTGGTTAGAGATTAAAAAATTATTATTGTCTTTCTATAAGGCCTATGGATTGTTGATTAATTGGTCTAAATCTATCTTTTACTATGATTGAGTCTATGGACAGACTTTAGAGAACTTAAAGGATTTTTTTCCCTCACAGCTTCAAGGAACTTGCAAAAGGTTTTCGATATCTTGGTTATTTTCTAAAGGTCGACGCTTATAAACCTGTGGATTGGATATGGCTTCTCTCAAAAATAGAAAAATGGATAGGGATGTGGTGTAATAGATGGTTGTCTCTAGGGGAGCGGTATACACTGGTCAAATCGGTGCTAGAAGGCCAACCTGTGTACTGGATGGATTTGGCGGCTATACCAGCTTCCATTTTTCAAAAAATAAGGAGACTGATGTTTATCTTTCTGTGGTCGGGTGATGAGGGAAAAAAACACTTTCATCTATGTAGCTAGTATTACATAGCTAAGCCAAAGCATTTGGGAGGTTGAGGCATTCAAAACATCTTTCTCTTCAATAGTGTCTTGGATGCAAACTCCTTGTGGTGTCTTTTGATGAAGGAAGAAGTGTAGAATAAGGTGATTAAGGACATGTATATCCCTCATTTCTCTATAGTCACTTGGCTAAGGACGACATCAACTACAACTCTTTTTTCCTCACAGACTTGGAAGAACTTGCTAAAATTCGTGCACTTGATTACGCACTGGCTCAGCTGGAGACCGCGTTTGGGTCACTCGGTGCAAATTGGTTTGGAAAACATCTTGTGCTTGGGGAGGCTTCTTTATTATCTTGTCAACTCTTAACTGAACTAAAAAGAAAACATGTGGTTTATCTCTATCAGGATTTTGGAGATAGCAGGCCGGGTATACTTTCAAAATATTGGAAAACTTGTGAGGATCTTGGTCTAAGTGGGAACCTTGCAGAGGAATGGGAAGCATTTCTAAAGAACCTTAGTGGAGTGGGGATACAGTTACAAAATAAATAATACGTGCTCATTTGGACTGGAGGAGATAGACCGGGAAGCATTAATGCAAAAATTATTTATCTGGCCCTTGCAAAGAAAAAATGGTCAATTGGTATTGGGGGATGGAGAAGACATATGTGGAAGTGGGATTTGGCACAAAAGATAAAACTCTTTACTTGGTTATCCATTGAGAATATAATCCTTACCTGGTACACTCTGCAAAGAAAGGGTTGGCAAGGCCCAAATATCTGTCACTTGTGTACCAAAGAGGTTGAATTTGTGTACCACCTATTTGTATCTTGCAGCGCCTGTCGGGATGTATGAAACAATATTTTTAAGGAATTTAACATTATGACTTCTTGGGAAGGCAGTACTTTATGTGGATGCTTTGAAAATTGGCATAAAAAGGAGGCCACCTTCAATATGCTTCCATCCATTATCTGTTGGTTTGTTTGGTTGGAGAGGAATAAACTTATTTTCGAGGGAAGCAAACCATCGACTTTCTCTATTGTTTCAAAAGTAAAATCCTTTCTTCCTTCCGAGCCATTTGTGAAGAAATCCAAAGCTCGCATTTTTCAGAACCCATGTTTTATTACTCCTATAGTGAGTTGGTTCGATGGGGCTGTGCATTTAAGTGATCTTAGGTGTGGGGCAGGGGGCCTAATAAAGACTAGTGAAAACTCAGTCTATAAGTGGACCTTCAATTGTGGCTCGGGGAAAAATATGAGGGAAGAATTGTTGGGAGTGTGGGTGACTCTTATCTTAACAGTGTTTTTGAATATTGATATAATCCAGGTAATTGGTGATTCAAATATCATTATTGAGTGGTTGAAGGATAGAGGCAAGCTTCAGATTGCGTCCTTGATGGGATGGATGGACATAATTAAAATGCTTAAAAATTATTTTAGAGAGATCCACTACAATCATTTATACAAGGAGATAAATATGGAAGGATATTTTCTTTCAAAGAAAACACTATCAAAGTCGAAAGGAAAGTTAGAATACAGTCGGTGGGTAGATGTAGATGAGGGACCCACCCTCTCCTTCAGAATTTTTTAAACTCCTTAGCCTGACATTTTTGGTTTTCTCAGTCTCTGGAGATCCTGGAGGAAAGCCCCAAGATTATATTGTTTCTTTGTCTTTGGCTGACAAGTTAGCTCTTTTTTGGAGTTTTTTGTTGGTTCATGTCCCTTCTCAAGACACCCGTGTCTCATGCTTTACATGATGCTATGTATTTTGTGCTTTTAAAAATCTCCAGAGTAAAGGCTTCTATTAGTAATTTCTTATTGTAAGGGATATAGTTTATGTTTAGAAATGGAGGCAGGTCTGCCCAACAAGAACTATGATGAATTTGATGTAAGGTGCACATATTTATATTTACTAATATAAAGAGCAATTTTTCTGTTGAAAAAAGATGATTGTATTATTCTAGATACTAGCATTATAAGACACATTAATGCTTTCAAGAGTATGTTAAAGAAGAATTTTGATATTACATAAATGGTTTTGTTGCATTAGTTTCTTGGTATGCAAGTTTTCTAGGGGAATGCGGGCTTCTCCCATCTTATTTTAAGCTTTAAAGGTTTTAGTACCATTTTTATAAAGCTTTTAAAGTTTTAGGCTATTTTTGTTGCATTAATTATTTATGGTTAGTGTTTTTTTTTTCATTCAGTTTAGAGATTGTATGGAAGGATTGTTTTGGCTATAGTAAGGCCTAAAGAACTTATGTTTAAATTTTACATATTTTGGACTCCCATTAGGGTTGAAAAATTCTCTTGGAACCCCACTAAGAAAAATTATCTAGAAAACACATAGTTTAGATTAAACAATTGAGACCAATGCTAGATTATTCAAAAACAATTAGGAAGGGGACCTTGTTTTTCATTTTTACATATTTTGTTGAATTAACCTCTAAAATTTAATCTATTTCTTACTGTTTTTAGAAATATTTATTTTCAACAAATTTTTATTTTTAGAATATTTGTTTCTTGAAAGCTTTGTTTTCTAAAATTGATATTTCTAGAATTTTTCTTTTTTTGGAAATAAAAATTTGGAGGTCAATTAGTTTTTCATGAGGTGTTTATTTCAAGTGATTTTTGTTATATTTTCTATTAATGCAATCAAATTTAGAGATTCTACATATTCATTTTTAGGTTTTTTGACAATGACCTACAAAGTTGCAAATTTCCTTGAGTTGGATGCTTCTTACTATAAAATCTAGAAAAGAAAGATAATAAATGTGGTAGGGAAAAAGAAATTATAGCAATTAGTTAATGGTGACATTATAAAGCTTACACATATTCAAGAAATAGCTATTTAGAATGACCTATGAAGTTGCAAATTTCCTTGAGTTGGATGCTTCTTACTAAAATCTAGAAAGCAAAGATAATAAATGTGGTAGGGGAAAATAAATTATAGCAATTAGTTAATGGTGACATAAAAAAAGATGAGCTATTTAGGAAGAGGGAAAATTGTTTTCTAGAAAAAAACATACATAGCTTCAATTAAGAAATTGAGATCAATGTTGGATTTTTCAATAAAAAAAGGGAGAGGGATTCTTATTGTTTTTTATTTTAGTAGATTTGATTGTTTTGGTCTTTAAAATACAATCTGAACTTTATTACTATTTTTAGATATTTTTAATTTGGCAAATTTTTATTTTTGAAATATTTATATATATTTTTGAAATTGTTTATTGAGAGTTTTTTTTTTTCTAAAATTTATATTTTTAGAATTTTATTTTTTTTGCAATAAAAATTTTAAGGTCAATAAAATTTTCATGAGATTTGTGTTTCAAGTGATTTTTATTATATTTTCTAATTTTTGACATACTTTCCATTGATATAATCAAATTTGGAGATTCTACATTTTATGATCCATTCTAAAATTGTAAATGTGCCCAAGTTGGATGCTTCTAGTTATAAAATATGGAGAAGAAAGATAATTAATGTGATAAGGCAAAAACAAATTATGGAATATAGTCAATGGGGACTTCCAGAAGATTACATAAGCTAAACAATTAGCTATGTGGGAATAGGGATGGGAATTAATAAGAGGCCTCATTGGATAGGTAGTATTGGATGGCCTACAAATAAGATTTAACAAGAGGTCTCATTGGATGACATATAGGTACATATTGAAACTGAAATTTTTTAATGCTAATTATCTATTTGACACGTGGTACATTCAATCACATTTTTCTTCCTTTTATTCAACGATCATAGTAACAACTTCTATTTAACATTTTTTTATGGTAGCCTTTATTTTTTTCTTTGTTTATCATATGTGCACTTTATGATGGGAAGATCTTCTAGTTACATGTGGTGTTTGGAGCACTTGTTGAGCCTATTGGTTGTCATGTGAGCATGGTCATGTTCTTGGGTCGCATGACTAGGGCATTCTTATTGATCTTTGACATATATAGCTTCATTGGATCACTTTGTACATCAACATGTTCTTTTTTGTATTTTATAGTTTTTGGGGGAGTCCATTCTTTGACATCATTGTAGAATTTGTGTTCTTGATTTGACTACATGTGCATGTGCTTTGTTACATTGGATTTGATTTTCCTTGTGTTTGATTCACTAGATTAAAAAAGGTTCATGTGAAGGTGTTCTTTGGAAGATATAGTGTTGTAGTTAGATTAATGAAGGAGAAGCACCCCCTGCAATATCATAATCACACAACAAACTCCATAAGCATCCATGACCTTATATCATGCATAAACCATGCATCAAAATAATATAATTTGTTTAACCAATAATATCAACACAATACACACAACCATTCACAATTACACAAAAGATTTAATGAAAATATCAAAGGGAAAATCGATGTTTCAAGATCTCTCGTTATTTTTATTTATGGATCAAATATGTAGAATTACATATTCAAGACAGTAATTGGCTCTCAACTTCCATCTATCTCTCATTACAAATATTTTCTTGTTATGAGGTTAAATGCCTTGGAAACCTTGGCTCCATGTCTCTTTGCCTTCACCTCTCAAGCACTTATTTCCCTTATCTCCATATCTTCTACACTATTTATTATCATATCATGTCAATAATTGTCTCCAAGGTCTAGACTTGATATTTCAATTTCTTGAATAGTGTAACTACTTCCTTATTCTGCCTCTCACAATTCTACCCAACAAGCACGGAGGATTGTGGCATTTCCCTCTTCATCAACACTTTCCTCTTCTTTTTATAGTTGTTCTTAGAGCTCTTGTTGAGCAAATGGTTTTTCATGTAAACATGATTAGGGTCTTGGTCTTCATGATTGGGGCATTCTTATTGATCTTTGACACATAAAGCTTCATTGGATCACTTTCAACATCAACCTCTTATTCGCCATATTCTATGTCTTTCGAAGGAGTCCATTCTTTGACATCATTCTAGAATTTGTGTTCTTTATTTTATAGCCCATGAATATTCTCTATTATACTTAGATTTTAGTTTCCTTATGTTTGGTTCATTAGTTTCAAAGAGGTTCATGTGAAGATGTTATTTGGATAATATAGTTTTGTATTTAGACTCTTTATTTTCTTCATTGGTTCTAAATATGTTTGTGTGAAGGTTTTGAAGACATATAGTTCTAAGATTAACTCTCCATCTAAAGATTGTGTACTCTTCATCATGGGTAGGTTAAAGTTGTTAAGATTGACCATATTTTTATTTCTCCTCAACTAAGGAAAAGTTCATCCATATTTGCAACTGAGGAATGTAAGAAGTTGTCATTAAAGGGAAAAATTAGAATATGTTGTAATGTTTTCTAATGGCCATGTTTGTGGATGCATATAGTATAGTGTCATTATGATGACATTTGTGGAAATTAAATTCATCATTTGTAGGGCATTCATGTACATGTAATGGGTCATAATTAGACTTAATGGGACCATTTATGTGGTTTGTGTTACTCGAAATGGATGGTTATGTGGCTCTTATTACTCAAAATAGATGGTTATGTGACTCTGTGTTCCTTAATATGGTCATTTAAGTTACTTGGTAGGCTAGATTTTACTTATCTCACAAATTTCATCATGTGAATTGATATTCTCACTATTGAAGCCTATATATTGAAGATGTATTGATATCATTATTCATCCATTAGTGTGTATCATCCATTAAGGTGGCTCAACGTAGATCCTTGTGCCTTGGGGATTCATCATAGTGAATATTATAGACATATATGCTTTAGGAGTCTTGGAGGTTTATTATCATAGGGTTTGGAGATTAATAAAGTGATTTATCTTCAATGACAGATGTATCCCCTACACATTGTAAGGGTTTTATTATTATAAGGTTTAATTTTCTTGTATTTTCTTCTCTTAACTTTCTTATGATAATAATGCATGCTTAAGATATTAGATGGTTATTAATCATGGCTTATTCCATTTATTCTATAACATGGTATTAAGACATGATTTTGTAAAAGAAATTTAAGATGGAAAACTACAAATCAACTCTTCAACTCTTATACCAATTAAGATAGGAACTAATGATGATACACAATATGTACAACTAGTTGGTAGTTTCCTCTATTTAACTACTAGTATGCCATATATTGTGTTGTATCCGAATATCCTCTTGAACATGTTGAAGTAAAGCATATCTGAATTTCATGTGGAACATGTTGAAGTAAAGAATAAGAGGACCACCAAAATATTCTTGGTTCAAAACTTGCCCATCCATGCTCTTCTTGGAATGTTGGATGATTAGTTTGAATGACCAATCATTGTTGTTCGATTCCAACCAAGTAACATTTAAGAATAATCTCATCCATACATTTAATTTAAGAATAATCTCATCCATACATTTAATTGAAGGGTCAACTATATATTTGATTGATGGAGACCAATCACTCATTTAATGATGACGATTTTAATTCAACAACTTCTCTTTTTAAAGGACTATTTCTTTTGTCAATTTAGGAATGGTAGTATACTGCGATTTTGCCTCTTTGTTGTACTTGATAACCGACCTTGTATTTCTTTAAAAAGAGGCTTCTAGGAACAATGGTTTATTTCCTTCTCTATAAGAATTTCCAGGACCCTTGTGTCTTTGTCCTGCATTCATGGTTTTCAGGAAGGTTTCCAGAAGGGAGTTTTTCATATCTCCTTCTGGAAGGGCTTTGATCTGAGCAAGCATTTGAGCATCCTGGTCATTTGTACTATTGTACATGTATAATTTTATCTTTTCCTTGACCTGTGCATGATCTTTAGACCTAGATTCAGATTCAGTCCCTGATGAAATTTCACAAGAACAAAAGTATGGGTTCTTGCAATTACATTTTTGGTGTAGTAAAATTTCTTTCTCTGATTCATATTCAAAGTCAGAAGCATCAGTAGAATTAGAACAATAGCCTTGCTGCATCAGGTGGACTTCTTCCCTTTTTGGAAAGGGATGATGTGGGCATTGGTTTGTTTGGTGGTCATTTTCCCCACACCAATTACAATGGGTTCTAAGGGCTAGTTGTTTTTGTTGAGCTTCCTTTGCCTTCTGCTCAGAATATTTTCCCTTTGTCATTTTTGAGGTTTTATTTTCTGGACAAGAGCTTGCTATGTGTCCAGATTTCCCACAAAGCCAACATTGAATTTGTTGTCTGGCTTGACTAGAATGAGTCTTGAGTTTAATGTCCTCAGGATCATAGTAATGTGTTCTTGGTTTCTATTTGGTTCTTTTCCTTTCTTTGGATTCTTTCCATTTTCTTCTTTTCTTTCTAACTGGATCATAAATATAAAGACCATATTTTTCACAGATAGATTTTCTGTCTGGAAGATGGGATAGTTTATTTACAGAGTTGTGGACTTTCATATGTATACAAAGTCCTACTAGAGCCTTAGTAATTAGGGAGTAGATTTATCCCCAAGTATACATTTCATATGGCATTTTGAACACTTCCTGCATCTTTAAATATTCAACAAATTTGTTAGGAATGGCTGCCAGATAAACTTGTTTCCATAGCAGGTTTTGGCTATCCTTTACTTCAAAAATCCTTTGAGTCCAGTCTTTATGGAATTCTTCATATTCAGACATTTTCTTGCATTTCATATTCATGAGGATCAATTCATGTTTATCTGCAAACTCTTCTTCTGTGCCACACCAATGTTCCAGGATTAAGGTAGTAAGGGCTCCTATCATATTATTTTGGGGAGTCCCATCCAAATGATATATGATATCTCCTTTCTCATCCATTAGGATTTCTGCTTCCATTTTAGAAATCATGATAGGATATGAAAATACTTCCCACCATTTACTCAGAGTTCCAGTGAAACATTGTATAATAGATTTGCATGCCTCAATTTTGCTTTTCCCTTTCATACACATTACTTTGCATGAGACATACATTTTGTCAAGCATTTGTCTTATCTGTCCTACAAATAAATTATCAATATTCCATTCTAGAAACCAATCTTCTGCAAAAGTTTGGCTTTCTGGCATTCTTCCTTTTCCTAAGAGATCTGGTGCAGGAGGTCTATTTACATGATGAGGGAGATATTCATAAGAAGGTTTTTTTACAGAGACTAGAGATAGATTTTTCTTGGAGGATTATGGTTCATCTTGTCCTTTAGGGAAATGATGAGGAAATCTTTTCTCTATTGTTGTCTCAGAGGGCTTATATATAGGAGAGATAATGGATATTGGAAGGTTTGGAGTAATGAATGTCTGGGGAATGGGATTATTAGGGATATGATCTTTCTGTTTAATTTCTAGTAAAGTTTTCCCCGTAGAAGAAAAAGCTGCTCCAAGTTATTCCATCAATTCTTCGTGATGACAGGTGGATTCTTGTGTCTTGTGAGTTACAACTTCTATTTTTTTGTCCACCTTTTCTTTTACATCAACAACCTTGTCATTTATCTGATTAATAGATTGGACTATGGTATTAGTAGAGACTTGAAGGTATCTAATTTGTCCTTTCCTTGCATAGTCGTTTGTGACAAAGATGTGAGTTTCCATGCCTCTTAAGTCAGTGTTTGTCCAATTTATTTGTTCATACAGAGATTGGAATTTCTTGTCAACACCCGAAAGTTGGGTGGCTTCATCTCCAATTATTAGGGGTATGGCTCTGACTTTCCTATTATTGTCTTCCAAGACAATACCTTTGAATGGAGGAAAAGTTGAAGTAGATTCAACTGTTTATCCTTCTAGAATTTTCCATTTATGACGAGGAGGTGTTGCTGCTTCTCCTTCTAACATCTGTACTTTAGGATTTTGGGCTATTTTCTTCCACTCATAAAAAGATATCCAAATTTTCTTTTCAGAGATGAAAATTTTCCAATCATTTGACAATTTGACCTTTTCTTAATCTAAGGTGGAGATGTTAAAGTCAGATGTTTCGGGATGGGTAAAAAAATCCCAATTCAACATTTTCTTGATCCAGACTTCTTCAATGGATCCTTTGGGACATCTGGACATGACAGAATGAAATTTATGAATTTCATCAATGGATGGTATTTTCATAGATTCAGGTAGAGGATTTGTGAATCCACAGTTAGGAATGACCTGATCACATTGTTCAATATAACCTAATCCATATTTTGGAGTTCCTGGAGGTCTCATTCCTTTATAGATATCTTGAAGTCTAGGATCCAAGGTTTCTATAGTTGGCATATAATGAATCATGAAACAATTTCGAGTTTCATAATTTGAAACAGAATTTTCTACAATATTATATACAGAACGAACTGATACTAAAGAATCCATGTGAGAAGTAGTAACTATATCTGCACAGAAAAACAAGGCATTTAAATCTAGTCCTCTACATTGGAGTGAGAGAATTTTGATTAGGCTCCTGGCCGACTGCTCAGGCAGAGACTAGTTAAACTTAAAAAGAAGTCGTAGAAGTGGAAACCTTGTCTTTCAAAGGCCCAAGACTTCTGATGCAGCTTCAGAAAGTCGCAAGAGTGGAAACCTTGTCTTTCAAAGGCCCAAGACTCTTGATACAGCTTTCAAGATTCTTTCTTTATAAACAGAAATAACAGAGTGAGAGATCTTTTATCATACCCGGCGTGAAATGATTCTTTCTTTTTAAACTCAGAGGCTTCCTCCTATGGAGAATGAAGCTTGAAAAGATTGGCTTGTCTCGTTCTTCTGCTTTTCCTGCTGCTTGATCTTCTACTTCTTGCTACTTTTTGCAGACCAATCCATATTACTATGAAAAACCCCAAGGTGAACCTTATATGAACCCAAGAGAAAAATCCTAATGAACCTTCAAACAACCCAACATCCCAAACTACCCTAAACGCCCCCCTGCCTGGCGGGACTTACAAGATGCTCCAGGACCTAAGTGAACTACGGTCAATCTCTCCCAAGAACCTTATCTTTCCCTTGAGTGAATTTTTAGCTTAAACTTCAAGGAACATAAACTACAATGATAGGCAAGTAGAAATGAGTATATAGTAGACACATGATAAGAGACAATATCCAAGATCCAGAATGCATGTGAAAGACTTTATATTATATCGGAGAGCCAAAATATCTTATGCCAGGGATTACAAAATATGAGCAGGATGCTCTATCTCACTCTTACACACTCAAAAAGACTCGAAATCTCAGACAGAAAGGAGCTTTATAAAACTGACTCCAAGACTGACTCTTCAAAACTCGCTTCTAAAATTCGACTCCCCAACTATGAACTCTTCATCTCCTTATATACAAATTTTTTGGAGATGAGAATTATTACAAAGATGGGACTTGACTCGATATGTTGGGTATCAAATCTACTTTAGGGATTTAGCAGTAGACATCGTGCAAGATGCTTTAGACAAAATCAATACTTTTATTCCCACTAAGAAAAGTAAATCTAACTTTAAGATTTTAGCAGGACAATCATGCAAGATTTCCTGACCAAAGTGATTATCTATTTTCTACGATTTGAGGAATCTGAGAAATGCGGGTCAAACCACGCCAAAAGTTGGAGAAGTGATCCAAGTTTCTAATATGCCTTTATTATAAAGTGGAGATTTATGACATAAATCCACGAAAACCGATTGACACCACTATCGGCCAATAAGACATGAAGGTTACATTGTGGAGTTTTGTCGTAAACCCACAGAAACCGATTGGCGCTATTGTTGGCCAATATGACATGAGATTCTTCATTCTACTGGTCGATCATGGAAGTGGTTAAAGAGATATGGGTCCCAATGATGAGTGTAGATTTCTCGGTACATCTTAGGATCCTCATCACTATCTTCATCTTGTTGTAACACATATTTTGTCCAGATCAACCATGGATGTTTTTCTCATGTAAAAAGCATCTTGTACTCTACATCTGAAATCTGATTCAATTTCTGTACAATGTTTGGCAAATTTCTTTGATGGAGCAGAAACATCTGTGCAGTATTGATCACATCCAGGTGTATGGCGCTAGGATTTAAGACAAACCTTTTCCACCATGTATCAAACCAGTCTAGTTCAGGATTTGTATTGGTTCTGAACTGCTCTAAAATTTTTACCATGCAATAATAATACCTATATCTGTCATTCCATAAACAAACATGATCCCACATTGCTTTATATTGGAAATAAATTATTATTATAATCTTTCATGAGGATCAGACTAAGGCCATGATTGTAGGGTTCTCATTCTATGGATTTCAAAATAAGAATAAGCATGAGTCTGTCTCCATTGTTGTACATGATGACAAAACCAATTTCTATTAGCAGACCTTATTCTGTTGATGTCACCCATTTCAACTAGTTTTTGACGAGCTGCAATTGTAGGAGCTTGATGCATTTGTCCTATTAGGTGTTGAGGAGGGATAACATGGATGCTTGTATTTGTTGAAAAGCCTGGTAATCCGAACTCAATCCCTTCAAAACCTTTGAGTTCCCAATGTGGTGCCCAATTTGCAGTATAAGTTTCCCAATCCAAGTTATCATCAATTTATTCAGTAACTGGGGCATTGCTAAGATCATCCCAAGTGCTAATAACAACCATAATCTTAGGATTTTTTGAACGATAAGAAATATGAGAATGAGATTCAGAAATGAAAGCCTAAAATTTTCTGACTGGTGGATGATTCTTTAATTTTGGCAATGTAATAACGTATTCAGGGTTCCCTTTTGATGTTTGTGCAGAACCATGGGATTCAACTGTGGATAATAACGGGGTTCCCAGAATGAAATCTACTGGAAGGTCTGTTAATAAAAATCTCATTCCTAGGGCATATTCTTCAAATAGTAGAACACCCTTAAGGATCTCATAATCCATATTTGTGGAAATATTTCCAAGTCCAATGGCTGAAAAGTTACTGGGGAACCAGTATTTACTAGGGATCAGATCTTTATGGATGAGATTCATGTCTGATCCAGTATCAAGCAGAGCATTTAAACAAAATATTTCAGAATTTATTTCCAGGTTTATCTGGACATGATATTTCTGAAATTTTACAGGTAGGATTCTCATAGCATCTAATCCTTATAAGTGGGCTGCACTGTGAGTCTTTATTTCATCTGGGGCATATTCAAGTGGCTATGGCCGAGACTCTAGCAATTATTTTATAATTTTTATTTCTTTCCTTGCCCAAGAGTCTACTTTATAAGAATCCTCAGATTCTTCTCCAAACTCTCTTAGTCTGGATTTTAATTCAACAACTTCTCTTTTTAAAGAGACTATTTCTTTTGCCAATTCAGGAATGGTAGTATACTACGATTTTGCCTCTTTGTTGTACTTGATAAACGACCTTGTATTTATTTAAAAAGAGGCTTCTAAGAACAATGGTTTGTTTCCTTCTCTGTAAGAATTTTCAGGACCCTTGTGTCTTTGTCCTGCATTCATGGTTTTCAGAAAGGTTTCCAGAAGGGAGTTTTTCATATCTCCTTCTGGAAGGTCTTTGATCTGAGCAAGCATTTGAGCATCCTAGTCATTTGTACTATTGTACATGCAAAAGTTTATCTTTTCCCTCAACTGTGCATGATCTTTAGACCCAGATTCAGATTCAGTCCCTGATGACCTTTCACAAGAACAAAAATATGGGTTCTTGCAATTACATTTTTGGTGTAGTAAAATTTCTTTCTCTGATTCATATTCAAAATCAGAAGCATTAGTAGAATTAGAACAACAACCTTCCTACATCAGGTGGACTTCTTCCCTTTTTGGAAAGGGATGATGTGGGCATTGGCTTGTTTGGTGGTCATTTTCCCCACACCTATTACAATGAGTTCTAAGGGCTAGTTGTTTTTGCTGAGATTCCTTTGCTTTATGCTCATAATATTTTCCCTTTGTCATTTTTGAGGTTTTATTTTTTGGACAAGAGCTTGCTATGTGTCCAGATTTCACACAAAGCCAACTTTGAATTTGTTGTCCGGCTTGACTAGAATGAGTCTTGATTTTAATGTCCTCAGGTTCATAGTAATGTGTTCTTGGTTTCTATTTGGTTATTTTCCTTTCTTTGGATTCTTTCCATTTTCTTCTTTTCTTTTTAACTGGATCAAAAATATAAAGACCATATTTTTCATAGATAGATTTTATGTCTGGAAGATGGGATAGTTTATTTACAGAGTTGTCGATTTTCATATTCATACAAAGTCCTACTAGAGCCTTAGTAATTAGGGAGTATATTTCTCCCCAAGTATACATTTCATATGGCATTTTGAACACTTCCTGCATCTTTAAATATTCAACAAATTCGTTAGGAATGGTTGCCAGATAAACTTGTTTCCATAGCAGGTTTTGGCTATCCTTTACTTCAAAAATCCTTTGAGTCCAGTCTTTATGGAATTCTTCATATTCAGACATTTTCTTGCATTTCATATTCATGAGGATCAATTCATGTTTATCTGCCAACTCTTCTTTTGTGCCACACCAATGTTCCAGGATTAAGGTAGTAAGGGCTCCTATCATATTATTTTGGGGAGTCCCATCCAAATGATATATGACATCTCCTTGCTCATCCCTTAGGATTTTTGCTTCCATTTTAGAAATCATGATAGGAGATGAAAATACTTCCCACCATTTACTCAGAGTTCCAGTGAAACATTGTATAATAAATTTGCATGTCTCAATTTTGCTTTTCCCTTTCATACACATTACTTTCTATGAGACATACATTCTGTCAAGCATTTGTCTTATCTGTCCTACAGATAAATTATCAATATTCCATTCTGGAAACCAATCTTCTGCAAAAGTTTGGCTTTCTGGCATTCTTCCTTTTCCTAAGAGATCTGGTGCAGGAGGTCTATTTACATGATGAGGGAGATATTCATAAGAAGGTTTTTGTACAGAGACTAGAGATAGATTTTTCTTGGAGGATTTTGGTTCATCTTGTCCTTTAGGGAAATGATGAGGAAATCTATTCTTTATTGTTGTCTCAGAGGGCTTATATATAGGAGAGATAATGGATATTGGAAGGTTTGGAGTAATGAATGTCTGGGGAATGGGCTTATCAGGGATATAATCTTTCTGTTTAATTTATAGTAAATTTTTCCCCATAGAAGAAAAAGTTGCTCCAAGTCCTTCCATCAGTTCTTCATGATGACAGGTGGATTCTTGTGTCTGGTGAGTTACAACTTATATTGTTTTGTCCACCTTTTCTTTTACATCAGTGACCTTGTCATTTATCTAATTAATAGATTGGACTATGGTATTAGTAGAGACTTGAAGGTCTCTAATTTGTCCTTTCCTTGCATAGCTGTTTTTGACAAAGGTGTGAGTTTCCATGCCTCTTAAGGCAATGTTTTTCCAATTTATTTGTTCAGACAGAGATTGGACTTTCTTGTCAACACCTGAAAGTTGGGTGGCTTCATATGTAGTTATCAAGGGTACGACTCTGACTTGCCTATTATTGTCTTCCAAGACAATACCTTTGAATGGAGGAAAAGTTGAAGTAGATTCAACTGTTTGTCCTTCTATATTTTTCCATTTATGACGAGGTGTTGCTTCTTCTCCTTCTAACATCTGTACTTCAGGATTTTGGGCTATTTTCTTCCACTCATAAAAAGATATCCAGATTTTCTTTTCAGAGATGAAATTTTTCCAATCATTTGACAATTTGGCCTTTTCTTAATCTAAGGTGGAGATGTTAAATTCAGATGTTTCGGGATGGGTAAACAAATCCCAATTAAATATTTTCTTGATCCAGACTTCTTCAATGGATCCTTTGGGACATTCGGACATGACAAAATGAAATTTATGAATTTCATCAATGGATGGTCTTTTAATAGATTCAGGTAGAGGATTTGTGAATCCACAGTCATGAATGACCTGATCACATTGTTCAATATAACCTAATCCATATTTTGGAGTTACCGGAGGTCTCATTCCTTTATAGATATCTTGAATTCTAGGATCCAAGGTTTCTATAGTTGGCATATAATGAATCATGAAACAATGCTGAGTTTCAGAAGTTGAAACATAAGTTTCTACAATATTATATATAGAACGAACTGATACTATAGAATCCATGTGAGAAGTAGTAACTATATCTGCACAGAAAAGTAGGGCATTTAAATCTAGTCCTCTACACTGGAGTGAGAGAATTTCGATTAGGCTCCTGGCCGACTGCTTAGGAAGAGACTAGTTAAACTTAAAAAGAAGTCGCAGAAGTGGAAACCTTGTCTTTCAAAGGCCCGAGACTTCTGATACGGCTTCGGAAAGTCACAAGAGTGGAAACCTTGTCTTTCAAAGGCCCGAGACTCTTGATACAACTTTCAAGATTCTTTCTTTATAAACATAAATAACAGAGTGAGAGATCTGTTATCAGGAATATGAGAATGAAATTCAGAAATGAAAGCCAAAATTTTTCTGACTGGTGGATGATTCTTTAATTTTGGCATTGTAATAAAGTATCCAGGGTTCCCTAGCCATTAAAAGATAGCCAACTCCCACGTGAAATATGAGCCCTATAAAGTGTAGGTTCCTCAATAACCTCGTGGACTCTTAGCTTCGCTTCTAAGAGGCAATTTCATGACAAGCACATGCTCCTCATGAGGCCTAAGTTGATCGGTGTGATTAATGATTTGGTAAAAAAGTTGGTTGGTGTGATTAATGATTTGGTAAAAAACTTCATCAAATTGTGATTAATGATATGGACAACATTGATTACTCAATGTATTTTATGCATAGGTCTATTGAGTTGTTGATTGATGTTAACTTGGGTGAAATGAGTTGTTTTTTTTTTATGGTATAAGGTGTTGTTGAAGTAATTCTGTGTTTAATAATTATATGAACAACTTTGATTACTCAATGTATTTTATGCATGGGTATATTGAGTGGTTGATTGATGTTAATTTTGGGTGAAATGAGTTGTTTTGTGATAGTATAAGGTGTTGTTGAAGTGATTTTATGTGTTTTTTTTTTTTTTTTTCGTGTGTTAGCCTAGTTTTGATTTCAACTTTTTGTAAGCATGTTAAATATATGTTGAAGCATGAATTAATGTATATAATAATAGTAGTAACATGGGAATATTGTATTATTAAGGGAGATTAATATTTTAAAATTCAATGTGTTTTAAGATTTTGTTTGTAATGAGAAGAGGTTTTAATGAATTACATGAATAGTTATGCTTAGTCAATTGAGTCTACTTTGAGTGGTTCAAAGGATGAATTGTTATCCTTTTCACTTTGATTCAAATATTACTTGTGACATGATCACTCAATCTACATTTACGTTATGTCCTTGCCAAAATCTATTACAAAATAATGAAGAAATATTTGTAATTGAAACACGACTTTTATATGTACATATGTTATGCATACAAAACACTTCTAAACTATGAGCAAAAACAAACACAAGAAAAATAGAGGATGAACACAATATGGTTCTAAAGCTTTCTAACACTATTGCTCAATTGAATCTCACCAATTCCCTTATTGAAAATGTATACAATCATAGATTATAAAACATTAAAACATTATGAATAAAAAACATTGAACTTATGTTTGCAATTCATTCTTATCCCAATTCTCTAAACTATGTAATACGACAACTTTGGAATTACAAACTCTAAAGTTATTAATTATTTAAACTATGTAATACAATAACTTTGGAATTACAAACTCTAAAGTTATTATTGGAGAAACTCACGAGTAAAGATGTCATTTGAAAATGTAGATTTTGAAAAAAAAAAAAAACTAAAAAAAATCACTTATAACTAATACAAATTCCTTTCTTAAAAAATTATTTAGTTTCTATAATAAACAAACTTAACTAAAAACCTATTAAAATTATAACAAAGAGGATGACAAATCACTTAAGAATTTTCGGTAGCATAAATTATTTCCATATTCTTGATTACAGAAGTAGGAAGTTATATGAAAATTAAGAAATCATGTCTCAATTAGAGAAGGTGGGAAAGGGAAGGCTTATAGACCATATAATTTTGGATGATAAAATTTTATTAATATAATTTTAATTTAAAAAAAAATAGAATAAATAGAATAAAGTATGATATTTTGTAGCAAAATGTTAAAGATTTTTTTTTTTTAAGAAAGAGTTAAATTGTAATTAGAAATAGTATTTCGTCTCATATGTGATTAAGGTTAAATACTACTTAAAAGAACACATAATTCCATTGTTATAATTTTAGCAATGATAAAATGGGATATTGGCTTTCTTATATGTATTATTTAAGTTGAAATTGTCTTTTGGTTCTAGAGTATGACCTACAACTACTTCTAATTAGCTAAGAACTCATCTTCCTCAGATGCAAAGAAACATGTTAACAACCCAAGACCCAAATTCATCTGGAAAGAGCAGAAGTCTACCCCTTACAAACTACTAGTGATTTATTTTAGGTAACTAAATTTCATTTATACACAATGATATAGATACATATCAAGATCTTGAGATTGTATCAATAAAAACTAGACTAATAACCTAAATATTATAGACTTTTCTTACTTAAAATATAAAATAAAAAAACAATACAAATAAATAGGAATGAATGAATGCACATACAATTTAAACAATAATAATAAATATGAATGATGCACATACCATTCAAGGAAGACAAAGCCTAATCCCACATTTAGTTAAAGAAAATTATTAAATATCCAAAACTGATTGAACTCCCAAAACAAAGCATAGATTTCATTAAGAAAGATCAATAAATATTCTACACTAATTGGAATTTTGATCCAGGTGGATCTCGGTGGTCATCCACCTTTTCCACTTAATCAATGTTTCAAGCCTGTAATTTTGATAAACTATAATATTCACCCTTTTGATGGAAAATGTAATGCAATGACATCTCCATTTGTTAATTGCATCCATCATGTAGTGATTTCCTAGTGGTTTTATGTACATGCCTACAACATTAATGCACCAGATCCCATTAGAACTTCGTAGCTAAGCACACTTGGGATAGAGTAGTACTAGGATGGGTGACCTCTCGGTAAGTCCTAGTGTTTTACATGCCTATGGAATTTTGTAAACTTAGACCAATTTATCCCACATGCATCATGGGGATTATTCTCCTCTTACTCTCTCATATATAATCAACGTGAAGGAGGTCCTTTGAGAATGCAATGGAGTGTGATGTAATTCTTATTGTAAATGAGCATAGTTGGCATATCTTTCTCTTAAGAGATAGACTACCACCATTCTATCCAATTTGTGTTCTACAATATTCTAATTTTCATTAATAGATGTTGGGTTTCACTATATTTTGTGTTCTCTACTATATTTTTGTGTGTATCTCATTTCATTCTCAATATAATCCAGATCAATGGTATCAGAGCATCAATGCATGTCCCTGACGAGGTCAAGGTATAGAGAGTTGTGTCTTGAACTAGTTTCACTTGGGGGAAATCGATTTCACCATCCCAAGCAACCTCCCATGGAAAAAGAAAAGAGAGATGACAAAGTAGGAGATCCCTTCAATACGTTGCTCGAGGAATCCCTCACATGAGAGAGGAACAAGATAATGGAAACATTTTCTTGGATCCTGCAATGACTAGCGATGGTGACCAAGGAATCTTCGGCAAGCAACCATTTCAAAGATATGACGCCCTTCAAAGTACAAGTAAATTTTGATATCTCCTTATTTGAAGGCCAGATAGATGCATATGCTCTAGAAAAATGGTTGAATCTACTAGAAGGTTATTACTCTATCAAAACAAATTCTAGAAATGAAAATATCACCTTCGTGCTCCTTAAAATCCTTCCCCATGTCATAGCTTGGTGGGAAGGCTACTTGGATAGGCACACCGCGGATTAATCTACACCATTTAGGAGAGAATACACCTGGGAAGCCGTTTTGGATTCTCTTAAGGAGGAGTTATACCCTCTTGGAAGCTATGATGACCAGTATATGAGATCGATGACTCTACATCACAAAAGAGATTAGTTGGTGCTAGCGTACACTAACATCTTCCATACCTTATGCTTAAATTTGGGTATTATAGACTCTGAGAGACACCTGGTTATGAATTACCGCAATGGCCTATACAGGTACATAAAAATATATATGGATTTCTTGGACATCTCCTCACTGGGAGCTACTTATCGATATGTATTCAAAATCGAGCATAAATTCAAGCAATGGAGTAAGTAGGAGTTCGGGTTTCCAAATACGCCACAATAGAAGCATGGAAATGGAAACCCTAACAAAGGACAAAGCAAGGAGAGTCAGTCTCAAGAAAATTGTTCCAAGCATCCATCTAAGAAGGGTGATGGGAAGTCGAATAAGGACACCAAAAAGTGGTGTGTCTTCCACAAAATCCCCTGACACAACACCGATGAATGTTGCTCGAAATAGTCATTGGTGGCCAAGATCAAAGAAAAATAATCAGAACCTGACTTGGACTCTCATTTAGAGCACAATAAAGGGAAACAAATCATCGATGCATAACCAACTACTATTATCGTAGCCACAACAATCCAACCAGAAGAACTAGAGGAGCTTGAGGATGGGGAGCGCCTCTTCCACTCACAGATGTGGATGAAGGGGAACCCACTACATTTCATTATTAACAACGAGATTCATAAGAACTTGATCTCATCCAAGTTCATCAAAAGAATGAATATGCTTACAATGCCACACCCCCAACCATACACCATCGGTTGGTTGAGCAGGGGACGAGACATCCTCATTAGTCAGCAATGTCATCTACCCTATGACATCAAGCCCTTTAAAGATGAGGTATTGTGTTATTTTTCCCCACTTGAATTATATGTGTTATTTTAGGACAACCATATATGTGGAAACGTCACATTGTTTATGGATCGCGGCCCCTTAGTGTCATTTTTACTTTGGGAGGTCATCTCTACAGGATACCAAAGGTAGTTATGAGTATTTCCATTTCATTGATCTTAGCAAAATAATACCACAAAGTAATCTCTCAGACCACAAAGTTTTATATCTTCACGATCTCGTTAGAAGGTGAACAGAAGGTCCACTGTGACCACCACAACCTCATCCCAAGATATTTCTATATAGCAGAAGCAGGTTGACAATATTGTAGAGGAGCAAAAAGATATTTTTCACCTACAGGGGTTCCTTTGCACTGCCAATTCAAACATTCCACTGACTTGGTGACCAATGCTCCCTTACCCAATGGTCCAATCCATAGATGCTCTCTTCCAGAGAATGAGAGTCTTCCATATGTTCAACATAGCTATAATATAACCTTTCATAGATTTATTGGCCATGTCCCTTTTCAGGTGTGCATGGGGTTCCATCCATTATCCCCCATTGATACAAATCTTCATGTTTCATCTTCACTGACAAATTCATCCCACTCTTAGACCAAGGTAGATCATGCAACTAGATTTGTTGAATGGATCCAGAGCCTCAAACAACATTTTCGTGAAATCGTTCAACATGATAATTCCAAGTACAAGTAGGAAAACTACTTCAGAAAGGAAATCAACTCACAAAGGTTCAGAATCAACAAAATTTCCCCCATCTCCCAATGGAACTTGACACAATGGGGACCATTTCTTCCAAATGGGGGAGGATCGATCTAGGTGGATCTCAATGGCCATCCATCTTTTCCACTGAATCAATGTTTCAAACATGTGGTTTTGATAAACCATGATATTCACCCTTTTGATGGGGAATGTAATGTACTTTCATATCCATTGGTTAATTGCAGTCGTGATGTCATGATTTCCTAGTGGTCTTATGTACATGCCTACAACTTTAATGAATTGGATCCCATTGTAACTCCATAGTTAAGTGTTCTTGGGCTAGAGTGGTAATGGGATGGGTGACCTCTTGGGAAGTCCTAATGTTTTACATTCCTATGACATTTTGTAAACTTAGACAAATTTATCCCACATGCATCATGGGAAATTAGGTTTCACTGTATTTTGTGTTCTCTGCTATATTTTTGTTTGTATCTCACTTTGTTCACAATATAATCCAAACCAAATTCTTTATGACCAATAACCATGGAATGAATGATGGGGTTAAGAATGAAAACAAGGATGAACAATATTAACCATGAAATAGATGATAGGGTTAAAAAGACAAGAAGGATAAAAAATAACTTATTAACAATGATGATGATAATGAATATGAACAAGGCACTAGTGTTATACCTCCCCATATAAGGCTTAGATTTAGTTTTGAACATTTCAAAGTATACGTTGTTTAGCACTTTTCCTTGAAAATAACAATTCATTTAACTTAAACATTTGAAGTATACTTTGTTTCCATGATAAACATTCATCTAATTTAAATAAATTTGAAAGCATATATTGTGGTAAAATGTTATATATAAAGAGGTTTATTTTTATTGAAATGATTAATTTTATATTAAAAAGGTTTTGTAACTTTATTTTATAGTATAAAAATACAAAATGTGTGGTGATCAGGATGTTATAGTAATATAATTATACACAAATTCAAAATCATTAAAATTAATAGTGTCTTTTTCATTTTTTTTTTAAAGTTATTAAGTATATTGGTATAATCCATTAAATTGTTTTAGAGTCAATATTGTTTTGCAAAACATAGAAAACTTAGAATTAGACAAATGTGTGGCTATTGTGTATCTCATTTTGTTCATCATATGGAGGGATGTCATTTTATTCCATTGGTTTTATCTCCACATCTCTTAAGTCCTATTGAATGGAGTTCTCTTCTTGAGATTCCTTAGGTAGGTATTGATCCAATTGATAATCTCGTTGTGGTATCCCAAATAGTGAGCTTTGTGTCAATGCTATCACCACATGTCTAAAATACTACATCCCTCCTCAAGTTTTGCAATTTTCCTCCTTTTCCCAACAAAGATTTCCAAAACCTCTATTTTCCCCTGATTTAGGGATACCTCTTAGTCATGGAATCGATTGGTGAAATTAGAAATTGCAGAGTGGCTAATGCTTGAAATAAAAATTTTATGTTTCCTCAAAACTCATCACAATCCCAATATCTCATAGATAGAACATCGACCCAGATGTTTATGCTCTTCTATGTCTAAGCCCCACATTTCGATCACTAAGGTTGAACTAACACTAAAATTCTCAAGGTAGTCTTCCACTAGTTTCCATATTGTAGAACGAACCCCTAGAATGACAAATGCAACCAAGTTCCAACCAATTCCTATGCCTTTAGGGTAATATGAAAAATTAATTAGAAAATTTTCATCCCACAACTCCATGAAGAACTCAACCACATGGTTATATCTCGCCTTTGTTGACCATTACAAGAAATGGTACCATATTACCCTACTCCACCTCCATCATTATATGTGAGTGTATTATGGGGTTTAATGCATATCCCCTATGCATGGGAATATAATACCACTTGGATGTGCATGAGTCCATTGACATTACTTCATGAAATGAAGGGATTCTTGTACTCATTTCCTGTGAAAGGAGTTTTGTACTTTCATCCATGAGGCATAGCTTCACCCATGAGGCTTAGTCAAGCTTCATGTACCTAATAGGTGGAAGGCATAAAATTCTCTAGTCAATGAGAACTTATTTTTCTCTTTGAGAACAAAAAAAGGTGGGCACACTGTGGTACTAGTAGCTCATACTACTTATTATAATCCAATTTATAATAAGATCTCTTATGAGGGGGATATGGTAACCATTATATTAGACCTATATATCAATCAAGGAATTTTACCCTAAACCTTGATTCCCTCCCTTACGGTTAGAGTGATGCATATATCTAAGAAAGCCTTTTCCTTTGGTACACTCATTTTCTCATTCTATTTTGAGACGGTGCGAACCCTCCAACTACACTAGGCTATCCAAGCACTCCATGCGAAAAGGGGTTTAGTAACTTGATTTAGATTGCATATGAATGTAATTCTGTTAAGATAAATTGATCAATAGAACAATCTATTCCTCATTTCACTTAAATTGAAATCTTAAGCCATGGATTGATTCCTCCATCCCTGTATGTGGACAATAAATATTTTATTTTTAAATCTTTCCTTCTATGATTGGTTGTTACTTCATCAAAATAGAAACCTTTAAGGACCGTTCCATAGATTTTAATTGACTATTGTTGGCTCAGACATTTGTCTAGGCTAAGTGGGTTGTCTGAACGTAGTAGCCAACTCTAACCTAAAGAGGGATAACCTTTTATTCCCCTCAAATATTTAGCATAGTATATGTGACCAATTTTGTTCCCTCAAATAGGTAAGTAATAACCATCCCTTCATGGAGCTATAAAAAAATAAGACCAACACCAACTCGTAGATAGAAGTACAAGGATCTATGATTAGAGTTGCATGATGAATGTGACTTCTTGTCCTCTCCACTAAGCTCCAATTCTATCTCAAGCTCAACCATGACAAACACAGACTCCTCATTTCACTTGATGAAAATACAAGCCTATGATGAAGGTGTCAATTTCTCCTCTCTTTCATGTGTTTCAATGCATTACTATGTAATACATAGAAACACATTACACCACCAAAATGATATATGAAATAGAGAAAAATAGTAGGAAAATGTTTTAATGGAAAGCACTAAGAAATAATAAGAGCCATACTTCCACTGCAATAGTTCCCAACTACTTCTTCAAGTCCATGTTTTGAATAAACCTACTTGAAGGAAGACACAGACTGTTGAGGGGATCATAGTTCTTAAAAAAGGGTATGAGCACTCCAAACCAATAATGTGGACCAGCCTATGAAAACAAATAAGTGTTAGGAACACCTAGTTGTGAGCAAAGTAGAAATAGCCAACCAGGGATCTCATGTATGTACTAGGTGCTACATTGCATGTCCACAAATTGATTAAGAAATACCACTATTAAAATTAAACCAATGGATTGATTTCCAAATAGGTAGTCAATAAAATAAGGTGTGCACACATAGACATTTTGTAGATGATTCATTATAAGCGAAGGGGTTGTGGCAAATGAGGAGTTGTTGGTTAAAATATGATCCATATGTATGAAACATGGTAACCTGCTTAGGGAAGTATGTAATGAATGAAGCCATCAGTACATCCACCCTCCCATACTTCCACCCATATGGAGGCCTCACTATACTTCTGAGGCTTGTCTTCATGCATTACACAAAGACCTTGCTAATGAACATACCTAAGAAAAGTTACAAGATCCTCTACATGTACTTCTCATGCAAATTATGGATGGACAATAAGGCCTTATAGAAACAATACATGGAGGTTGTTATAGGAATGGATCTTCCACAAATGAAAAAAGTTAGAAAATACTATTAATTCTAGGCACATGTTCAAAATATTGCTTATTCTAGGTATTTTTTTCAAAATATTGTGATATAGATACGTTAAAATTAACACCCACCATGTGCCCTACTAATGTGGTTGTATCCCACTCTTTTCTCTCCAATACATTTATTTGGTTATTCGATTATGAAAATAGGTTCATCGTAAATAATAACAAGTGCACCCCCCCCGCTTACTTATTTGGATCTCCTACTTCATCTTAGAACAATAAATATAAAACAAGAAAATGAAACATTGAACAACAATCACATCCATTGTATACTATGTATCATGTACTTTTCATCCATCACAACATCACATATTTCCATATAAGCTCGATGTCAAATAAGCAAGGACTTGATACTCTACAACTCCCTTTGTTTGGGTTGAAGTTACAATCTTTAATCCAACTAGAAAGGAACATATTTTCAATTTCATTCCTATTACTCAAAATTAATTTGGGTTTGACAAGAGTTTTGGTAACCCTTAGTTGGAGTAGAAATTTCAGTTACATTCTTAAATCATCCATGATCAATAACTAAATTAGCTACATTTACAACTTATAAAGATACATGCAAGACTTCTAAATTGATTTCCAACAAACCTAAGCATACATTTGGCTTACATTTTTCCCTTTTTTCTTTTGGGAGTCTTTTCAATCATCCAAGAATAATATAATTGATAGGATATCAATTGATTTTGAAGATCTTATAGCTCTATCTAATGGATAGAGACAATATTTTATTTTCTAGATTCCAAAGTATCTAATTCATGTTACCTTTTCACACCACTATAGGAGTATTCACTTGTGACAATTTGCATAGAAGGGAAAGACACTAAGACGATATCTACCTCACCAATTATTAGGGAAGCAATGTTGAAAATATTCTTATCAAAATAATGTTGTGGAGAGGTTATTAATTAGTTTCCTCTCCTCGTGAATAAGACCGTGTTATTACCTAGATAACAAATATGAGACGAGTTGGAGCTCTTTCTTGCAGTTATGGTTTTTACTCTTGACTCCACGAAAAATCAGAAAATACTACAAAAAAATATATTAAATCATGAGAAGCAATGTGAGAACACATGATCATAGTGGAAATAGATAGCAAGAGTGTAACAAATCATTAGGATTGTTCTACCATGGTTGTAGAAAACAAAGAAACTACCTCACTTTCATTTGAGAAGGAAGACTCCGACTTCCACGCTCGAGTTTTTGAAACAACAAATACATGAAAAGAGAAATGAGTTGACATACATGTTTTGTTAAGAGACTAGAGTCCTAGAAAAAATGGTGTCACAATCATTGCCCCTAAGAAAAAATCCTTATTCTTCTTGAAATGTATATTGATGGGAAATTTTCTGGGGCTTTGTAAAAATCACTACGTAATAGATCAATGGATAAATAAATATCGATACCCCTCATAAATGGGAAAATGTATTTCTTACTATGCGAATGAGACTACATTGCCTCTCCATTTCAATTTAAGGAAGACCAAAACGTAATTTTTAGAAATGAGACATATTTCATGGTTTCTCAAGGTATGTACTTGAAATGTTGGACATTAGATTTTAATTTAAAATAAGACTTCCCCAAAAGCAATGCACTTTAGTTTTACTCTTTGCATATCACTTTGAAATTTTCAAATGACTTAACTCTCCCATCAATCATAAATGTTAGATACATAATTCTTGGGATTGTGTTACTTGTATCAATATCATTGTAAATATCATTAGGAGAAATATGAAGAGTCGTAGGTGATAGGAAGAGTCACTCGTTGGGGAATACCACAAATCATGCATTGCATATTTATTGAGCTTCATGTTAATGAATAAATAAAATGTGGAGTTACAATTTCTACCCATACCTAGCTTGTCAAAAAACAACATCGCTAGATACATTGACAGAGTTGTGTTTGAGATGTGTTATATTCTTTGCATATGGATAGCACTAGATGAAAATACTGTAACCACATTAGTGAGGGGGAGAGAACAAGGGGTTCATTAGCCCCTCCTTGTCGAGGTTTGGAGAAACACCCTAGAAAAAATAATCGAGTCCCTTTTGATCCATTTTTTGGCTTGTTTTTGTGTTTTTTCAGCCTATGGATTTTCATCCCATTGTAATCTAATCCATGTTAAGGGATTAAGATTGTAATTTAATATGGATTAATAGATTAGGGCTTCAAATGCTACAAAATACCTAAATATTGTAATGTAAATGGTCAAGTTAATATATTGAAGAAAATAGAGGTGTGGCTCCATGTTAGGCTAGTTTTCTTGGTTAAGGGTTTCTAGGGTAAATCTATGTGTGTTGTGTTTGTGCCATTGTTGTTCTTTATATTATGCTTAATAATTTAAATGAATTACTTCACTTATATAGGTTTAAAACTTTCATTTGGTATTAGAGTGAGGTTACTGGCTTCATGGGGATGCCTTTGTTGCTAGAGTTAAGCTCATTCTTGGTAGAGAAAGTTTATCTTGGGTTTGTGATAAACTTGGTTTTAGTGGGAGATCGATGGTATTGATTATCGTGTGAAACACAATGACAAGTAGTTCTAGAATCAATAATGATAAATTTAATAGTCAAATCTTTCAGCTATGGATGCTCAATATGGATGACCTTCTTGTAGATAAATAATAATGGATCATTGAAAATACTGGTACTATACCTATGGGTATGGCGATGGCATACTAAATGACTTTAGATAGGAAGGCCAAGAGTACGATGTGTTTATAACTTTCATATTCACTGTTACTTAATGTCTCAAGAGAAGCTGCATCCAAGACAATATGGGATAAGATAAGGGCATTGTATCAGTTTAAGTCTCTAGTAAACAATTTTTTCCTCGAAAGAAGTTGTACCTCCTAAGGATGAATGATGATGACTCCATGACAGGGCATCTCAATACCTTTAACATTGTGGTAAGTCAATTTTTGTCCATTGATATTAAAATTTTTGAAGAAGAATTTTTAGCTATTGGGAGTAATACAACCACATTAAATCTTGATAATGTAGTTACATCCCTATTATTGTTACAAGGAAATTATCTCTATCTTGGGGTAAACCACAACAGACAAAACGACACCCATAAATCAACTCTAATCTCAAGTATGCTAGACAAATGGAAATGATAACAAAGGAAGGATAGAAGCCTACCTTGTCTGGAAGTCTGAAGAAGACCACAACTGAGCTCACGATCCAACACTTGATACCTGCAACTTGTTCTCAACAACCAAGATACACAAGCATATGGAAATTGTATAAAACATTAGCATATAAAATATCATAATCCACTAACATGTATAACAAATATGCCCATGGAAATTAATACAAATATTTGAAACATATAATTGGATGTGAAAAGAGTATTTCTATTAATGTAATCAACAAAAGTACATAAGTGATAAAATTTTGTAACGACACATATTGGAACCGAGAAGCCAAGTCCCTCCACCTGGGCCTTCACCACTTCAATCCTACACAAAGGCAAGCTCACAAGTAGTAGGAGTAATTGAGTTTCTCCTTCTCAAGATATGAACAACTTGGGGGGATGAATAAAAGAAGTTCATACTTTAAAGGACAAAGGGATGTAGATTCAATATGAAGTGAAATTTCTCCAGAGTGTCGTTTCTCTCTATGATTTTTCCTTCTAGGATTGCATGTGGATCAATTTATAGCCTTCAAATAGACTTGAAGGGTCAAGTCAAGGTGTTTCTAGTATGTCGAAGGTCAAGGATCATGGATCTCGTGACATGGTGTGAAAACCAAACATATTTTTTATTTTTTTAGCACAAAAGCTAATGTATGTAGGATGTAATGGATAAACCTACGTATATGCTAACTGTCTAATTGTGGCTCGCGTATATATACAAATTTTTGAATATTTGTCTCTGAAATGAGAAAAATGCAGAAGTTGAGTCTGCAGAGGGAAAGGGAAGGCCATCAAAGAAAGATGCATGGAGTGTGGAAATAATTTCTATAATATATGCCCCCTAATGTGTGATGTCAGAGGAATAATCGCGATGGCCAAAATACATTATAATTCCCAGAAGTGGAGTAGTGAGGGCCCAACTGAAAGAACCAGTCACCTGTGATAATATTACAACTCATATTAACTTTGTACACATGGTTGCCAATATGGATTACACTGCAGATCCATCTGGATATATAACAAATAGTTGTTCATGGCCATGAATAGGCAATACAAAGTAGTCATATTCCATAGGTTTTCATAGTCATGAACAAGACATAGTGGAGTCTAGTCTCAAAATCAACTGAAGATATAAGTATACAACGGAGTACAATCTGATCTTCCATGATCACTGAAGCCATATAGGTATTTGTCCAATGAAAGACAACAATAGATATGGGATGTTGCTACTGTGAATTGGAGGTCTTCTACACTATCTATAAAAGGTGCAAGTCCACATCATATGAATAAAGGAGTTGAATTCTAACACAATGAGACTTTGTTTGATTACCAGTCATTGAGGTATACCATTAACAAACACAAGACAACCCACTGATAATTAAAGTAGGTTTCAAGTCACTGAGTGCATTCAACAAGAGTGAATAAAGGTGTTGAGGTCGAACACTTGAAGAATCCATCGATCATGAGACATTGATGTATTCCCAACTTTCAATGGCAGGAGAACCTACAACTGATGAATGCAAGCCTCTAGGTATTCTTGTGACTCTAGATATCGATTCTAGGTTAGATGAGTTGAAGTCGATGGAAGGAGACCCACTGAAAGGAGATCATTAAATCATCTCTCATCCTCTAGCATGAGGTACTAAGCAATATCTTGATGAATAGGAAGGACTCAGATGAATAGGATATTCATGAACCAATAACCATGTGTGTCTCTTGCATGCACCAAATGCAAGTAGTATACAAAAGAGACCTTTGATTAGCAACCAATGATGAGAAATGTTGACACAGGGGAGGAAACCATCAATAGGGTCTAATGGAATCCAATACTTTGCACAAATCCCAATGTGTAAATATATTTCTTGTCGTCGAACACAAGAAAACCCCCCCATTCAGGGACCAATGGAGAGATACCATCTATTGGGTTCAAGGTCACCTACCAATGATAAAAGTAGTCCAATGGTGCTAGGTAGGACAACAACTTCATGTGATTCTGAGATTCACTTGTAAGGAGATGAACGACATGCAAATTCAAGAATTATGAGGAATTTCCAACATAGGCTTAGACTTCCTTTGAACAAGAGCATGAGATGGATGGATGACCCAAGCAGAATAGATTTAATACTGATCATTGACCAACGTTTGTGATGCAGGAGGCATAAAAAAATTCTCCATAGGTACTGGAAGAGTAACTAGTCGGAGGAGTAGAGGAGTAGACTCTAAGTAACAAGTTCATCTTCCTAAGGTCATGCTAAGCTCAAATATAGGATGAATGGACTCAATAATTTATGCTCTGTTCAAAGGAGACACGATTACTGCCGATAGGAGATAATATTCTTTTCACACCCATATTTTTTTTTGTTTTTTCATAGTCAAAGAAATGCTTGATACAAGAGAGGAAATGAGTGTCACAAGTAAGCGACTAGTTCCAAGTAGTGGAACATACCTATGCTCAATGAAAAGGAACACATGCAGGACATGGACACTTAGGGGAATGTTTCCTCTTCGGGTAAAGGGTGTTGAGCTAAAAAGGATATATGGAAGGCATTGCTTGGTTAATGCTGAGAATTGTTGGGGAAAGAGGCTTATAATGAGAACATGGGAGTTGACATTAGGCTCAACAATGCAAGTATGATAATGGGATGCAATTATAACCTGACACCATAAACTTACAATAACATCATTTTTCGCAGATTTAGTCCCTAGGCCCGAAAAAGCATAAAAAAATACCAAGGAGAACTCTTCTAGCCAATGGTGACTAGAGTATTCCTTTTTCATAATTAGTCTATTTGGTCTGGAAAAGGGTTAAAATTACACTGAAATAGACTTCCTTTCAAATCCATTTAATGAGTGTAAAAGAGACAAGCTCACTCAGAAATATTTTCATTTTAAGGAGTAAAAACAGAGCTTAAATAAGACTCTAGGATGTTCTTTTGAGCAACACATAATGGAGGGAGTCCCATAGGTAGTGGTCAGAATGAGATTGAGTAAGAAGAATGAAGTTCAAATGCAATTTCATGGCAGGGCTAAAAAAACTCCCGAGCATAATAGAAAACTTATAGCATGGGCGCCAAAATGCAAAGGGTGTCTATGCTAGGACACCCATGGAAGGTAGGCTCCACCATGTGAATTACAAAAATTCTAAACAACAAATAAGGTTTCGTATTGCAACTCAGTGCAGTCAATCCTAAGGACAAAAGAATCAAGAAATGGATAATGAAAAAAATGCATGAAGGAGAAAATATAACCTATATTCCAGTTTTGAGACCATTACTTGTCACAACGGATCAACATAAAGAAACAAACCAAATAAAACGTATCCAAAGTCCTGTATATAAGACCAAAATCAGTTACATAGAAGTTAATAATTCCAATATAGAAACCTCTAATAAAACATGTGTTAAGGGATACAGAACTTGAAAACAAGAAAAAATAAAAGTAAAATATGTACATAGGACCGCACAACCTTCCAGCTTATGCATAGTAGTTCCCCAGGTAGAGTCCATTGCTAGGCTCAAGCTCGAGGATTCTTTTGTAATAAACTTGTAAAGTTTCCATTTCAGGAAGAGGTCTAAAATCCAAAATCATAGCTTCAAGGATAGCCTCATATAAAGGAAACTCAACATCCATGAAACCAGGGCTCAACAACTCACAAATACCAAGGCTCGAAATCTCACAAACAATAAGATAATACTCAAGAGGAAATGTCAGATTACGAGTAGTTGACACAATATTGGGAGAACAAAAATCTTTCCAAGCTGAGGAGGATAAAATACTTGCAAAGGATCCTTCATCTACAATACATTGATGAACACCTATTTTATTAACTCAATCCATTATCTGGAAGTGTACAAAAGAAGGAAGGAGAGGCTCTACAAGATCATTCCAATCAAAGGAAACCATCCTAGGACTTAGAGAGAGCATACTCAGAGAGAGTGGAATTCCCCCTTGTTCATAAGGTATTGAACTGGAAATGCTAAGGACATAGTCAAGAGATGCATCACTCCCTGAAAGAAGAGTAGGATTGACTGAATATTGCATCTGTGATGTCACTTCCTTAGACTTGTCACTCTCCAAGAGAAGAGTGGGATTGGCCAAAGATTGCATCGGCACGACCATTTCCTCAACCGTTGGTTTAATAGGATGATAGACAACATGGTCAAGAGATGCATCACCCCCTAAAACAAGATTGGTGTCAGTGGAAGATTGTATCGATGTGACTGCTTCATAAACCAAAGATTGATTAGATTGTTGGGAAACCAAAGACAACTCATAACTAGAAGGGCCATTAGAGAAGGACCACGCTTCTCGTACCATGGAAATAGTAGGGAAAAAATGAGTTAGGTGATCTCCTTTGCAAAGTGTACAAAGGAAATTCGACTTATGTCCTATCTGTATAGGCTTCTCAATCATGTTAATTCCCCCAACATGCCTTGCAATGGATGGTGACATGCTCCTAGCATGACTTGCAGAGGATAGTAGTTGACCTCCAATATGAATTGCACATCTTGGTGATGTTTTTCCACTATGACTAGCAGTGACTACAGTTGTGTCCCCATCATGACTTGCAACGGTTGGTTGCTTTCCCCCATCATGACTTGCAACGGATGGTGATGAATCCCCAACATGAATAGAATAGGTTGGTGAAATGAAAGTACATGAAGGTATCATCCCATATGGGAATACTTGTGAGGAGAAAGCAATATGATATGGATTATCCATGTGAGGATATCCATTTCCCCCCGACGAAGGAAATCTGTGTGAGGGGTTTCCTAGATTAAAGAATGGGTTCCACCCTGATGTAATATCAGAGGTTAGAGGAGGATTTTCCATAAAAGAATCATTTGTTGGAAAAGGTATTTCGGATTATGGATAGAAGGATGAGATATGTGAAGTAAAAACATTTTCCATATGTGCATTCCACCATGGGTGATTGTAGCTAGGATTTATTCCAGGGGAAGGAGGATTCCAACTTCCTACTATGGGAGTTGGTTGAGGGATATGACCCCCACCAAATGTGAAAGGAGTATAAGGAGGTGTCATGCCCCCAGACCCACAACTAGGATTTACATTAGACGTTGAAATGAAGGATGACAAGTGTGAAGTCATATATAGCATACCAAAAGAGAAAGGATTAGAAGGCCAAGGCACCGACTGAGTACCATGATTAGGTGTAATACCCTAGAATAAAAAATGATTCGTCTCCATGGATTGAGTAGAGACCATGGGCTAGGTAATATTAAGTGAGGGATTCTCTGGAATCCACACAATCGATGGTAAGGGAGTCAAGGGGACTCCACTAGCCATAGCGGAGGCTGGAGTCAAAGGGCTTCCTGGAAAATTCATATCTGACTCACTACCCATGGTATAATGTTTGTGAGTCTCAGTGGCAGAGATATATGTACCACGTTTATTAACTCTACGCCTTTTAGGAGGCAAATTCAGTAACATACCAAACTATGGTACCTAACTCAAAAGATGGCGAGATTGGTGAGGAGGCTAGTCTTGCTCCATGATGACTTAGAAATTGCAAAAAATATATATATATTAAGGCCACCTAATAAACAAAGATAACACCCTTGAATAAAAATAAAGGCCAATGCACACAAACAATATATGGTGGTTGAAGGGACCTCCTAAATTAAAGAAAGTATGCCTCTCCTAAGAGGAAATGAGACTCTCAAACAATAGAGAGGAGATAGCATAATCATTTATAAGGACTCTCGTGGTATTCAAAATGCATTGGGTTAGATTCCTCCGTAGATAAAATATTCCATGAATTTTTTTGTGTTGTTTGATCCCTATCTGACTCAGGGTACCTGTAGAATAACCCCTTCAAGCAACCTGTGTGGATACCTAGGTCAAGAAAATATGGTCACCACGGTATAACCAATGTGCAGGTGAATAGTAGAAAGTCTAGTCCACCATATGGGAAGGGTAGAAAATCCCGAAGTATCGAAAGAATGACCTCTCAAGGAGGTAAAGGCAATAGAGAAACCCCCAAATATGAATCGAACCCTAGAAATATCTCTGACGCTAGGAAGGTATTAGAGGGCTATCTCTGCAACCAAATTCGCGTGACCTCATGCTAAAATCCAATGTGAGCAGAGCCTCTCAAGGACACTGATAATACAATGGGTTTCACCACTCCCTGATTAGACACATATGTTGAGTTTTATATCCTTGGAGAATTTTACTCACAAAATCCTATTCCAAGGCCCTAAATCCTAATATTTTTTGTATACTCTAAAAACTAAAATCATTTCTAATAAATTTCAATTATTCAACGTTAATTTTAGTGGCTTCTGCTTACTCAAGAGGTGTGATCATGAAACTAATGGTGTTATGACTCAACATGTATAAAAAAGAAGCAAATGTAACAACATTTCTAAGTACTAGTCTTGATTTTCAAGGAAATGGTATACTTCTAATTGTTGTTCTCAGGATGCAATCTCTTCAATTTCAATGAAGTGAAATATTTCCTATCATGCCAAAACTAATGTGATAAAGACAAAAGTGCAAATTCCCTAAATAAAATACAACAAAGAAAAACAAAAAATTGTATTTTCAATATAATGAAATGAAAATGCAAGGACCGAATAAACAACCTCTTAGGAAGACCTTACTGTAAGCACAAGAAGACAAGTCAAGAAGAACACCAAAAAGCGACTACCCAGACTAGAATGCACGGACAAAAAATGAGAAAAATGAAAAGAAATGGGTTCGCCCAAAAAATTTAACAATGGCGTAGCTTCCTATCACTCTGTAGGCACTCAACAATCAGGACAGGGACTCAAGAAGTTTCAACAACCAACAAAAATCACCCAAAAAACACTAAACCTAACTAAAAAGACTTAGAAATAGTGTATGAGACTGTTAAGGGAACAAAAGCGTATGTACACTCCCTAAGCACATACAACATGTGTATGTATGCGACTGTCAAGGGAAACTCATGTATGCCAAGAAAGACATTGATTGGGAAAGGGTTAGGCCAAAAAACTTAGATACAAACCAAAATAGAGGTTGTCAAGCAACAATCGACAGATAAATTCAGGAAAACAGAGAGTAATGAAGGAGAAAAATCACCAAATAACCCCAAAAGGGAGATTTCCCCATTGGATTCACCAATTTTGTTACGAGGAAATTCTCTCTATGGCTTCGGGTAAACTACAACAGATAGAACGACACCCATAAATCAACTATAATATCAAGTATGCTAAAAAAATGGAAATTCTAACAAAGGAAGGCTAGAATCCTACCTCGTCCGGTCATCTGAAGAAGACCATGGTTGAGATCACAATCTAACACTTGATACCTGCAACTTGTTCTCAACAACCAAGATACACAAGGATATGTAAATTGTATAAAACATTAGCATCTAAACTAGCATAATCCACTAACATGTATAACAAATATTCCCATGGAAAGTAATACAAATATTTGCAACATATAATTGGATGAGAAAAGAGTATTTCTATTAATGTAATCCGTAGAAGTACATAGGTGAAAAACTTATGTAATGACACATATCAGAACCGAGAAACCAAGTCCCTCCACTTGGGCCTTCACCACTTCAATACTCCACAAAGGCAAGATCACAAGTAATAGGAGTAATTGAGTTTATTCTTCTCAAGATAGGAAGAGCTCGGGGGGATGAACAAAAGATGTTCAGACTTTCAAGGACACAGGGATGCAGACTCAATATGAAGTGAAATTTCTCTAGAGTGTCTTTACTCTCTATGATTCTTCCTTCTAGGATTGTATATGTCTCAATTTATAGCCTTCAAATGGAATTGAAGGGTCGAGTCAGAGCGTTTCCAGTATGTGGAAGGTCAAGGATCATGGATCTCGTGAGATGGAAAGGAAACTAGACATATTTTTTAATTTTTGCGCACAAAACCTGATGTATGCAAGTTTTAATGGAGAAGCCTGCGTATATGCTAGTTGTCTAATTGTGGCTTGCATATATATACAAAATTTTGAATTTTTGTCTCTGAAATGAGCAAAAATTGGAATTTGAGTCTGCAGAGGGAAAAGGAAGGCCATCATAGCAAGATGCATGGAGTGTGGAAAAATATTCTATAACAATTATTAGAATAAATGAGGTAGAAAATTGTGGATAAACAGACCAAGGATTCCTTATTTGTGAGAGGCTACCCCACTAATAGAAATAAAGATAATTCCTCAAGGGGGAAATTGAAATCTGAAGGTATATCTAAATCTATAGGACAATATATAAGGAAATGGTTGAAATGTGATCAAGTTGAGAATTATAAGAAATATTGTAGATAAAAAATGTTGATAAAAGAAAGGGATCTAATTATTCTCCTTCCACATAATGGAAGGCCTCCTTAGAGGAATATTGGGACGTCTACTTGACATATAAAAGTAAGCATTTAGATCATGATGCATGGATAATCAAATCAAGTGTCACCTTGAATATGACTACTCAGAGGGAGTGGTTTTGTGAATATGAATAAGTATAATTGAGGTTATGTCTTCATGGGAGATGACTTTATAGAAAAAATCACAAGATGTGGAAGGGCCTAATTGTTACTTAAATATGGATGAGTTAAAACCCTTCCTCATGTTCTTCATATTCTAGGTTTGTCCAGAAACCTAATATTATGAGTAAGATGAGTGATGTGAGTGTGCAAACTATATTTAAAAAGGATACATACAAGATGGTTCGAGGAGAAATGGTGTTTTTAAAGGGAGTTTGGATTGGAACTCTATACAAGTTGTTGGTAATTACCATTATCGATGGGTGTAATAGTACCATTTCTCCTAAGAATAAAAATGATAGAACTCTTTCTCTTCCTATAGAGAAGACAATTCTTTGGCATCAAATAATGGGACATATTAGAGAAAAGGGATTTCATGCTTTCCATAATAAATGTATAGTGTAAGGTATCCCTAATTATTCTTTAGATTTCAATTTATATGAACATTATTTTTAAGGTAAATGTAATCAAGTGATATTCCCATCTAGTGCTACTATAAAAAAAAAGGGATCATGGCGTTAATACATAGTGATGTGTTTGGACTTGTACATGTTCCATCTCTAGGAGAATATTTGTAGTAGGTCTCTTTTATAAATGATTCACCTAGGAAAATATGGTTGTATCTCATGAACAAGAAATCTAAGATTTTCAAAAAAATCAAAGATTTTAAAGCTCATGTAGAAAACCAAATAGGGAATAAAATAAAAATTTTGAGGACTAATAATCGAGGAGACTTATATGGGAAATATTTTGAGTAGTTATATAAACAATTTAGAATAGAATGAGAAAATACAAATCCATGTACACCTAAACATAATGGAGTTGTAGAAAGGATGAACATGACATTGTTGGAAAAGGAAATAAGTCAATGTTGTAGGTATAGAATATAAATTTTGGGAAGAGGTAGTATATATTGCATGTTATCTAATAAATTGACCAACTACATCATGATTGGTTGATAAGAATCCTCATGAGGAATGAAATGGTAATAAACTTTCTCTTGTACATCTGATATTTTTTTGTTGTGATGATTATGTGCATGTTCCAAAGGAGAAAAGGAACAAGATAGACAATAAAGCCAAAAAATGTATCTTCATTGGTTATAAATATGGAGTAAAAGGATACAAACATTGGAATATAGTAATAAGGAAGACTATTTATAGTGGTGATGTGATTTTCAAAGAAGTTCAAAGTACTCCCAAGAATGAAAATTAACCAAGAGAAGGAGAACCAAAGAAAACAAAGTTTGAGTTGGAGAATGAAGAATCTAAATCAACAAATGAACATGAATCAGATGAATCATATTGAGATGAGGAATACAATACCTAGTATTGAGAATATCCTATGTTTGTTTTATCTTCTATTGATGATAACCTTAGATTTGTTAGTGAGATAGTTGATTCTAAAGATGTTAAACTTTAAAAGAAGGCCATAGTTGAAGAAATGGAGGCCTTGGACAAAAATGAGGCATGGGACTTGGTCAAGTTTCCCAATGGAAGAAACATTATTGGTAGAAATTGGGTGTTCATGAAGAATCTCAATTCGAAAGGCAAAGTGGAGAAGTACAAGGATCTCCTCGTAGAAAAAAAATATTCCTAGGTGGAGAGAACTCATTTTGGTGAGATTCTATCTACTATTGCAAAATTCACTTCCATTATATTTCTATTGTCTCTTGTTATATCATTTGACCTTGAATTAGAACAAATGTATGTAAATACAACATTCTTACATGGGCACCTAGAAGAATAAATCTACATGAAAAAACCTGAAGGGTAAGAAGGAGTTTTTCTACAAGCTCAAAAAGTCCCTTTATGGCTTGAATCAATCCCAGAGAATGTTGTATCAAAAGTTTTATACTTACATACTAGGACTAGGATTTGTGAGAAGTGAGCAGGATCATTGTGTCACCACTGTGTGTATTCCAAGTGAGATGTTGATTGATTTATTTATGTAGTATCGTATGTTGATGATATGTTGCTAATCGAAAATGACAAGAATATCATCAACGAGGTCAAGTCTTAGCTATCCTCTAAGTTTGACACAAAGGATCACAGTGCTACAAACTTTATTTTGGGCATGGAGATTAAAAGAGATCACATGGATAGGAAACTCTCATTAAACTAGAGGAAGTATGTTGAGACAATTTTGTATAGGTTTAATATGCAGGAATGTAAACAAGTTAAGGTTGTTATTCTTGTAGGTGCAAAGTTATCTTCAAAACAATGTCCTAATACATAGGACGAGGTAGAGGACCTGTCCAATGTTCACTATGCCAATGTTGTTGGTAGTTTGATGTATGCTATGGTTTGTACTAGACCATAAATTGCCCATGAAATGGGAGTTTTTAGTGGACATATGTCAAAAATAGGGAAGGATCATTAGATAGTTGTAAAGAGGATCTTCAATTATTTGTGTGGGATTGTGGATTATGTAATTTTCTACCAAGGATGACCTGGAACAAGCATAGTGATAGACGTATATGGGTGTGTTGAAGAAAACAAGGTTTGATATATTGATTGCATAATATCTACAAGTGGTTATGTGTTTAAACTATTTGGAGGAAAAATCAGTTGGATAAGAACGTGATGGGTGGTAGTTGCACTTTCATCTATAGACGTTGAATATATGGAAGCCACCCATGAATGTAAGGAATCTATATGGTTGTAGAGATCATGTTCAATTATTATGTTTGTACAAAAATACATAAGGTTAGATTGTGATAATCATAGTGCAATCTTTTTGCAAAGAACCTAGCTTATCATTCAAAGATGAAGCATATTGATGTACAATACCACTTTGTGAGAGACATGGCTAAAGACACGAAGTTTTTTTTGGAGAAGGTTGAAACCTTAAATAATGTTGGAGACTCATTGACAAATTTTCTTAGTATTGATAAGTTCTCTTGGTAGAGAAGTAATGATCATAGTTTCCCTAAACCTATGATCCCCTTGTTTTGTAAAGAAAAAAACAAGTGGAAGAATGTTGGAAATGTATTATATTCTTTGCATATGCACTATGATAGGTGAAAATCCATTAACCATAAAGTCAATAACTACAAATCCAATAACCATTTTTGGTTTGTTTTGTGTTTTTTCAGCCAATGGTTTTTTGACCCGTTGTAATCTAATCTCAGTTAATGGATTATGGTTGTAATCTAATTTGGGTTAATTGATTTAGGGATTTGATGACGTGGAACAAATAAATATAATATTGTAAACAAACAAGTTAATATAATGAATAATATAGAGGTGGGACTCTAAGTTAGATTAGTTTTTGTTGGAGATATTACACACTCACCTAGGTAATTATTTTCCTAAGGTTGATAGTCCAATATTGAGAACACTTCCTTAGATGAGAATATTCTCTCCAAAGAATATTCCCCTACAAAATAGGGTGCTCCTCTTCAGTTCAGAGTCAGTTACACTCATTTAGACTATTGGAAGTCACTCATGCATGACAACCTCAGATTTGTCACCATCAGTTGCATGTGTTTCTCTCACTTCCACATGTGTGACTCAGTTAATTGATCATTGCATGGATCAATTAATTAGGACTATGTTGCAGATTACATTGGTTTCTATCAGTGAGTATCTATATCTCTCTAGATCACTAATATGACAACTTTACATAGTCATTTATATTATATCATGTGTAATTAATCATTCTCTCATTAGTGAATACAATTCTATTGATTATTTTCTCTCAACTCTTCTCTCCTTCTCTTAATTTGCAATATTTGTATGAATTGTTGTTAGCTAGATTCTTTGTGTATGTTTCACCACAATTATACATGGTATCAGATCCCACAGGTTGCTAGGAGAAAGGTTCACATGTATCTTATTTGCAGGTCCAAAAGGGAGATGTAGCCAGAAAAGATGGATTATCTGTTGGCAAGGATTCTCACGCCTCATAACTACTTCGAGTGGAAGCTAAAAATTACGCATCAATTCAGATGCAGAGGCTTGTACCAGATTACCATGGTTAAATAGGTTGAGACAACCTATTATATCAAGAAGAATAGGTATCTCAACTGCATGGATGAGGCTTACCACCTCCTCTCTATGTTTATGTCCCCCAAGATTCTATTTCACATTGAATCTTGTACCACACCAGATGAGATTTGGGCAAAGTTGGAGGACCTCTTTGGAAAAAAGAATGAAATGAGAGACCATATGCTCGAGGTCGAGCTAAATTCCTTAGATCTAAGGAATTTTAAAAACATCAAGGGCTTATTTATGAAGTTCAACTCCCTCCTCCTTCATTTAAATGGATGTGCAATAGACAAATCCACTCAACATAATCAGTTAATCCTTTCTATCTTAGAAAAAACTTGGTCCGGATTATATTGTTTTTGTCTCATCATTTCATACAAACAGATTCACTTCAGGAGCAGTGTGGAAAATGTGACATTGGATCAGTTTATTAAATCCCTCACACGTGAGCAAGATAAGGTCATCAAAATGGGGATAATTAAGGGACCCAATGTTCATGAACTTATTGTGCATGAAAGAAGAAACACATGCAATCTGAAGAAAAAGAAAAAAGGAAAGGGAAAGGCACATGTAGATCCAAAGAAGGAAGGGAACTCCAAACCATTTGATGATTCCTCAAGCTCTAAAGGTGGAAAAGGAAAGAAAGTGAAGACCAAATGCGGTTACTGCAACTGTGATTATCATTCTGAGTCCACTTGCATGAAGAAAAAGATTGAACAGATGTAACTAATTCTTCAAAATAACAACCTCGATGATCACATTCCCAAATATGTTAAGAAGAAGATGGAAGATCACGAAAAACAAGGTAACTCTCATGAATTGATTTCCATTAACTCTTCTCCTGATGCATGGATCTTAGATTCAAGTGCATCCTAGAATATGGCAACAACAAAAAATGTTTTATCTTCTTTTTCCACATGCACAGGTCCTCCCATACTCATTTGATATGATACCCTAGTTTAGGTCATTGTCCAAGGGAGAGTAGAACTCCCACAAGGAATTTTTTAGAACAAATTGCATGTTCCAAAACTATCCATGAATATACTCTCTGTTTATCAAATAAGACATTCTCGTATAGGAAAAAGGGTGGAATTCACACCTAATTCAGTAACCATATCTAATATTCATGATAAATCCATGATTGTTTTTAGTGAGGTAATCCACCAATATCGTTTGTATACTTTTAGTAAATCCATTGCTAAATATGATTATGATATACTACTGGCACATGTTGATGATACTAGTAGATTTTGGCACGGTAAATTCAACCATCTGAATTTCAAATACATCCAGGAACTATGAAAATAGGATATAGTCACTGAATTTCCAAACATACGCTTTTCAAAAGGATTTTGTCAAGGATGCATTCTTGGAAAACATCCTCAATAGAATTTTGAGAAAGGGAAGGCATGGATGGCCTACTCTCCTTTGGAGATCAACCACAGTGATCTAATGGGACCCTTTCCTCATTCGTCCATCAACAAATCAAGGTACGTGCTTACATTTATTGATGACTTCTCATGATACACTTGGGTGTATTTTCTCAGGAAAAATTCCACGGTTTTTGAGCATATCAAACACTTCAAAGAACATGTAGAGACTCAGTCTAGGAGAAATATCAAAATCCTCTACAAATACAATGGGGAGGAATATGTCAATCGATATGTCCAAAATATTTGTCCAGAGGCAGGTATATAATTGCAACACATAGTATATTACACTCTTCATCAAAATGGAGTAGCCAAGAGGAAGAACAAATCCCTCTAGGAGATGGTCACTTGCATGTTGAATGAAATATCTCTACCGCCCAAGATTTGGGATGAGGAACTTAACTGTCACAACCACATTCAAAACAAATAACCTAATATATTTTTCAAGGACTGAACTTCCTTTGAGGCATAGATCGGTAGAAAACCAAAATTCACCCACTTCCGAATATTTGGATCACGTGCAAGGCCCCACGTACCCTCTGAAAAGAGGAAAGCATTAGATCCACAGAGTATTGCATGCATATTTGTGGGATATCTAGATGGTGTGAAGGGTTACATGTTACTTTATCCCTCTACTAACAGGTTCATCATTGAGTGCAATGTTCATCTTGAGGAAACTCCCTTGCATGCACCATTGGAGCCACATGTAAAGACCTATGTACCACTGCCTACACCAAACATTGGTGATGATGATTCTACTCACTTAGATCATGGTTTATATATGATCTCTATATTTGATTCAGAAGATTATGAGCATGTAGATGTTGAGCCACCACATATTCCCAAATGGGCACAAACCACCCTACAAGCAGTAGAAGACCTTGTGGTGGATCCAACACATCATAGGAGGATGAGGTATCATTTTGAGGATCCTCCTCATGACCTCACAATTACTGAACCAGTGATTCCCATGCATTTATATATGGTTCTAGCTTCAAACCCACATACCTATGTAGAGGATGCAGGGAATCCATTCTAGGAATCCTCCATGCAGGAGGATTATAACTCTATCCTCGAGAACCTGACTTGGGATCTAGTTTTTCTTCCTTCATAAATGAAGATTTTCAAATTTAGATGGGTCTATAGAACCAAGAGGGTAACAAAATAATAGGTGAGCATATCTAAGGAATGATTGGTTTTAAAAGGATTTCAGCAGATCCACATGATAGACTATGATGAGACCTTTTCTTTTGTAGTAAAGTTGGAGATATTACACACTCACCTAGGTAATTATTTTCCTAAGGTTGATGGTCCAATGTTGATAACGCTTCCTTATATGAGAATATTATATCTAAATAATATTCCCCTAAATAGGGTGCTCCTCTTCAGTTCAGAGTCAATTATACTTAGTTAGAATAGTGGAAGTCACTCAAGCATGGCAACTACTATGGTGAAATCCCCCCTAAACTATGTCTAAGGAATAAGCAAAGCGATAACTCCCTTAAAAGAATAACTTATCTCTAATCTACATAAAAACAATCTAGGCTAAGTGATAAGAGAAAGAGAGAAGAGAAGTTTAATGAGTGCACCTTGAATCCTTACGTTTGATGTAGACCTCTTCCACTTGTTGTTGCCTCCTAGATCATAGATCGCCACCAAAAGCTGACCTACAATGGGTTAAGAATACAATGAAATAACATATACAATCTATATTAATCACTTAAAAGTCTAAATATAGATATAAGTGCTCAAATTAACAAGAACATATACACATAGGGTTTTGGGACAAAAATAATCTCTTTTATTCAAATTCAAGATGAAAGATTACAACCTTTGCCTGTGAACATCGCTCTATGAACCAAGTCTGGGCTCCTATGTCGTGGCTCCAAGTGCATAAATACCACATATAATTCTCACAACCAACATTCCATCAAGGGAAAAAGGAAGGGTTGCATAGGGAGAACGGTTGGAGGGAAAAGATGAGGCTAAAATTTGGAGCAAGATGCAAAACTTGGTGAATGAGAGGGAAAGGATTTTGGCAGAGTTTTCTTATTCTCTTATTCATATGTCTAAATGACTCCCCAATACCTCTTTTTATATGATAAAAATATGGTTATTTGGTTTGGGGACGGGCTACAAGGGGTAAAATGGTTATCAAACCCTCCATAGCCCGTAAACTCCACCAGATTCTGCACAATTTTACATTTTTTGCAACTTTTGGAGGTAAACGTGGGATAGATAGCATGAAACAAGCATATGTACGTAGGATAAATGACATGCATCATGTGTGTGTATGCATAATATTAGTACAACAAGGTGCATACATTATGCAACAAATGTCTTTTTAGAAGGAAACCTCAGCAGTATGTTTGAAAAACTATGCAAATGGATGGGCCAATGTCTTGGATGCATGGATGTGGAATTTTCGGACTATAATAGATTCCCCCTAATCTGTGAGGTCAAAAGAGAAACTGATGGCCAAAATACATTACAATATATTTAAACCTTCGGAAGGCACAAAGTTGAGTGATCCTGAGACGAGTGTTCGTGAGCGGGTCATCTGCAAAATAATGATAATCTCTCTAAGGTGGGCATACCCATTCATGGGATAAACTAAGCATGGATACCAATCAAGTACACTACAGGTTCATGTGATATAAAATAATCATGACTATGAGACAAATATGAATTTCATATAAAGTGTAGCCACGAACAATACATAGTGGATCTATATCTCAAAAATCATCTAAAGATATATAAGTACAATGTGATATGCATCCTTAGGAAGCACCAATGCTTATGGTTGGAGATGATAACTTCATAGCTCGAGAAATAACTTCAAGATATTCAAATATAAGGTAGGAGTAAAATAGGATTGTATGGCTCACTACTATGAGGTCTTTGACATGTTGTCGGGGGGAAGAATGGAAGACCTCGATCAATAGGAAAAGAACTTCATTGATTCTGAATCTGAACTTGACTGGATACTTGGGATGGTCGCAATGAATAATAGATTTGCAGTTCTGAGGCAGGCTTAGATGAAGAGGGGCGAGCTCCCTCAAGGAGCCAAGTTGTTCCACATGGGAGGACTTGTTCTACCTTGAGGAGGATTTGGTGGATAAAGTTAGGTGAGCTTCTCTTGGGATAATTTTGGGAAAGTATGGAAACAAAGGTATGTTGGAGGCATGTGTGAGGAAGAACTGAAATATGTGAAGTCTACAGAAACGAAGAGGCAACATGTTTTCGGTTGAGGGAACATCCGAGGTGCACCATAGGAGGTTGCATAGACAATTGCGACATAGAGTCTTTTTGTGACAAATTTGTTTATGAGTGTCTTGGTGAGGTGAGGCAAGTCATGTGAATCTGTCGAAGTTTTAAACCAAGATGATAGTGCTCATATTGTAATTGTTTCATAATAACAAATACTTATTTAAGTGTTAGGCACGGTTCATGCCGCCCACATTATTTTTGTGTATGTCTTCCATTTTTTCTGATGTTGTTCTCTTGGATTCTAATTTTCATGGATGTATGCTTAAATATAACTAAGTATTAAGATGTTAACAATTGTCTAAGTATACAAGAGTTTCACTAGAGTAGGATTGTGACTTGTCGGTAGCCTAGAACGAAGTATGTGTATGCTCTAGGTGAAGGGGAACAATCTGGATGAAGTATCCTTGGTGTTTCCAAATAAACAAGTGAGAAACGTCATGGTGCCACAAGCCCTCAAGAGGTGTGCGATAGTAAGGCACACTGTGGGGACATGACTACTATCAAAAATAAAGATGCTCAAATTTTACTAATATGGTAGGTGTGAGGATTATTTATAATTTTAAGGGACAAATGGAAATAATTTTTAAATGGGACTTGGAACAACAGCGAATTCCTGAAATTTTTTCGAGTAAATATCTTAAACTCAAATCGCATAAGAGAAGATAGTCATTGGAGACTCATCACTAATCAAAAGGAATATGAAAAATAAAACCATCCTATGATTTCCTATCTGTTTGTAACTTGGAAAGGATAATATCTAGAATCCACCAATAAAGAAGACAATTTGCATCCATCAAATATTATCATGTGCTAAGAGCATTAAACTAACAAGTGGATAGCTTGACCAACTTTGTTTCTTTTTTGGATGTTGATAAACTTAGAACAAAAGGGGGATTATTTTAACTCCAATCCCATAATCATTTAATTAATGAATAATCCAATGAGTGAAATTTCACATGGTGAAGTAATGTCAATGGGCTCATGCAAATCCAAGTGGCAGTTTGTTCCCATGTATAGAGGATATGAATTAAATCTCATAGTACACTTGCATATAATGATGGAGGTGGAGCGGGGAAATATGGTACCATTTATTGTAATGGTGAACAAAGGTGGGATATCTCCATGTGGTTTGAATTTGACATTCTAGGTAGTAAAGCCCTCGATGGGGCTACAAGATGAAACTTTGGTAATGAGTTTTGTAGCTTACCCTAACCACATGGATATAAACTACCAATAATAAACCCCATGAATTCACTTACAAGTGCATGCAAGTGAGAAGATGACACTTCGCTTAATTTGGAATTCTATAGGTTCATTCTGCAATATGGAAACTAGTGGAAGCTCGCCTTGAGAATTCTAGTGTCAATTCAACCCTGGTGCTCGAAATTTGGGGTTTAGACATGGAAGGGCATAGACATCCAAGTCAGTGTGTTATTTTTTATATATCGAGATTATTCTAAGTTTTGAGGCATCATGAAAGTCTATTTTCGAGAAAACACCCTGCAATTGCTAATTGCACTAGTCGGTTCCATGACTAAGAGGTATCCCTAAATTAGGAGCAAGCAGAGGTTTTGGAAATTGTTGTTCAAAAAGGGGGCAAATTGAAAACTTTAAGGAGGAATGTGTTATATTAAGAGATATGGTAATAGGATTGGCATGGAGTTCACAGTGTAGGATGACATAAAAATATTGTCATTTAATTTATTACTTGGGGTAGCTGAAGAAAAGGACTCAATTTAGCAGGACCTAGGAGATGTAGAGATGGAACTAGTGGAACAAGAATACGTCTCTCCATAAAAAGAACAAAATGAGATACATATTGACCATGCATTTTTTTAATTTTAAGTTTTTCTATATACCTTCGACTAAACAAAAAAATCTTCTCCAACTCTTTACTAAAAATACAATACTTTATCTTATTATTTAAAAAACAAAAAATCAAATTTATATTAATCAAAATTTATTATCCAAAATTTATGATTGATAAGCCTTCTCTTTCTTACCTAATTTAATGGAGACATTCTCTTATTTTTGGTATAACTTCCTATTTTGGCCATGAAAAATATGGAAATAAGTTATGTTACCAAAATTTTTAAGTGATTTGTCATTAACTTTATTTGTTATAAGTCTATTAGATTTTTTATTATAATTGTTCGGTGAACATGGTTTTAAAGAAAGAAATATATATTAAGTATAAATGATTTGTAATTAATCTTTTTATAATTTTAATTAATTCTTTTATTAATATTATTTATTTAAATAAAAAAAATCAAATTTATATTAATCAAATTTTATTATCCAAAATTTATGATTGATAAGCTTTCTCTTTCTCACCTAATTTAATGGAGACATTCTCTTATTTTTGGTATAACTTCCTACTTTCGCCATGAAGAATATGGAAATAAGTTATGTTACCAAAAATTTTAAGTGATTTATCATTAACTTTCTTTGTTATAAGTCTAGTAGGTTTTTTATTATAATTGTTCAGTGAACATGGTTTTAAAGAAAGAAATATATGTTAAGTATAAATGATTTGTAATAATTTTTTTTATAATTTTAATTGATTTTTTATTAAAATTATTTATGATATGATATATAATTAATAATTATTTTCAAGAAAGATATCTATGTTAGTTATATTTGAAACTTAATATTTCAACCCCAAATCTTGATTATTTTAGAAAGTCTAAACAACTCTCGAGAATGACTCCAACTCTAGAGATTGAAATATTGAGTTTCAAATATAATTAACACACATTCCTTTCTCTAAAATGATGACTTTTATTAATCTCCTTATGTTCATTAAAGATTTTATAAATCAATGTTTTTTCTCATTTTCATTAAAGATTTTTTAAATCAATTTGTATTAATATGGGATGTTTTTATATTATTTTAATAGTTTTTAATTTATAATCATTTTATAAAAATAACCAAAATTTAAATTAGAGAAACTTTTATTTTTATTTTAACCAATATCTTACTTTACCTAATTATTATTGAGCTATAATGAGTTTTTCTTATTAATATCAATAATTATGAATATATTTTTTATTTCCATCATTTTCATATTAATATGAAGTAGGAATATAGTTTTGATTTACATGAAAATTTTCTTAATTAAAAACTGACAAAGATATGATTTTCAATTATCATAATTACCTCATATTTTTTTTTATATGTCTTCATATGTAAGGGGCATTTATGATTTTGATTAATTGAAACACTACTTAGTTTTAACAAACTTTCTTTAGCAACTTTGTTGCACCTAATGTGACCTTTTTGCACCACCTAATTAATTTCGTTGCACCTGCTGCAACCTTTCTGCACTACCTCTAGTTTGTGTCTATTATTTTATCCTCACTAATATCCATGCATTGCCCTCTTCAACTACTAAAGGGTATTTACCTCTTAATTCTTTTCTTACCATTCAAAAGTTTTCCATTACCTTGCAATATCATTGACTAAAAAGTTTTTTCTAAATTTTCCCAAGATGTCCTTTTAGAAGCATCTTTTGTCGTAGTTCCTCCATCTTTCTCTTAATTCATTTGTAGCTATTTCAAGGTAAGTACCTCTTAAACATATTAATACTAAGGCCTTGCCTTCCATTGCTCATATGGATACTATGAAGGGTGACGATAGCATAGACTCATGGGATGCGGGATGTGTATGGGATGGTGATGCAATTTGATTTTCATTATGAGGAACGGTGTTGTTAAACAAATACTCAATAGGGTCACATCTATAATGGATCTTCCTTTGTACTGTTGAAAATAGTATCTTTATTAATAGTGGTGGTATTCTTTAACATATTGGATATTTGATTATATACCAACATATTGTAGGAACCATACATGGTATTCCATCCTACTTATCTACAAAGAGTGGATCAAGCTCCTCCATCTATAAAAAATGGGTGAGAAAGGAACCCTACATGCAGGGGTTGTTCACTCGACCTAGTACACATGGTTGATGTGGGAAAACCTTTCACACCAACTTAGAGTCTCTACTTTGCATCTTATGCCTCACCACATTCCTTATGAAACCCTTACTAATAAGTTTCTCCAACATCAACTCTAGAGTTTGTAACTTCAAAGTCATTATATTACCAAACCTAGAGAATTAAGACAATGATGAATTACAAACATGACTTCAAGGTTTTTTATTCATAATATTTCATAATCTATGAATGAAGACATTTGCACTAAAGGAATTGGTGAGATCCAATTGAGTAGTAACCCTAGGAATCTTCACAACTAGACTACATTCATCCTCTATTTTTCTTGTTTTCACTCATAGTTTAGAAATATCTTGCATGCACAATGCATATACACGTGAAAACCATGTTTCAAATACTTGACTCTTTTATGTATTGTCATGTTATAAATTTTGACAAAGACATAACATGTATGTTATAAAATCATAATCTCCCTCACTAATACTATATTTCTATATTAATACTTCTATTATATACATTGATTCATGCCTCAATGTATATTTAACATCCTACATAAATTTTAAACCAAAATTACACTAACATCAAAACCAAAATTACATATAAAAAATAAACTACGCAAAAGCACTTCTATACCAACATATTTTATACTAGTCAACAACACTTTATATCATAATCATTCAATAAATCCATACATAAAATACATCTATATACATAAAATACATTGAGTAATCAAAGTTGTCCATATCATTAACAAACCTATATACAATTTGATAAGTAATTTTAACCAATTCCATAAGTAATTTTAATCAAATCATTAATCACATTGACCAACTTAAAAATGTGAAACAACAGAGTAATCCACCTGCTACACCAACCAATCAAGAACCTCTTGGATGAAGTAGTGGTTATATTGTTCATGCATATGATATTCATGCTAATTATTCAACACTTTATATCATAATCATTCAATAAATCCATACATAAAATACATTGAGTAATCAAAGTTGTCCATATCATTAACAAACCTATATACAATTTGATAAGTAATTTTAACCAATTCCATAAGTAATTTTAATCAAATCATTAATCACATTGACCAACTTAAAAATGTGAAACAACAGAGTAATCCACCTGCTGCACCAACCAATCAAGGACCTCTCGGATGAAGTAGTGGTTATCTTGTTCATGCATATGATATTCATGCTAATTATTTCTTACCAACAAGTAGATCTTAGAATTTCCTATTCCATTATCTTCTTGAGCCTCACGAGGAGCGTGTGTTTGTCATGAGAGTGCTTCTTAGAAGCGAAGCTAAGAGCCCACGAGGCTCTCGAGGTACCTACACTTTATAGGGCTCATATTTCACGTGGGGTTGTAGTCAACATTAAACGAGTGATTGGTCTCCATCAATTTAGTACATAGTTGACCCTTCAATTAAATGTATAGGTGAGATTATTCTTAAACGTTACTTGTTTGTAATCCAACAACAATGATTGGCCATTCAAACTAATCATGCAACATTCCAAGAAAAGCATGGAAGGGTAGCTTTTGAATAACAAATAGTTAGGCGGTCCTCTTATGCTTTACTTCAACATGCTGAAGGGAATATTCCACAAATCACTCTTGGCCTCCCATCATGCACATCATATGGAGGCAAAGGTGGTTTGTGAGAGGTTTACTTTTAGAGTGTTTTACTAATTCTCTCTTCCATCTACACCTCATAAGAAAGCAAAGGTGGTTTGAAAGAGTTTATTTTTGTTATATTTATTTATTGCAATAAATATAAAGTGTATGATTTCACTCAATGGATATACTTCCTAGCTATAATGCTCAAATTCTCTCTTCCATCTACACCTCATAGGAAAGCAAAGGTGGTTTGAAAGAGTTTATTTTTGTTATATTTATTTATTGCAATAAATATAAAGTGTATGATTTCACTCAATGGATATACTTCTTAGCTATAATGCTTCTTGTGTTGCAAAAATGTTATACCTTTGTATTTAGAATCTATAGATGATAAAGAAAGAAATATTGGGTTTCTTCTCATAAAATCATAAAAGGGTTCTTGGTCTAATGTGAAAGGCATATGCATAAGTCAATTTTTTTATTCTCGACATCATGTGTTCAATCAAAGATTGTATATTCAACTATTTGATGTACTCAAGTCCGATTTATATGTCCCTTCGATGTATCTTATAATTTTTTGGTTTCTTTTAATGTTCAAAAAGATGATTAAACATGGATATAGATAAAATTCTCATAATATATGGTATTGTAGTTAGATAAAAGAGATTACCAACTAGTTGTACATATTGTGTACCATCAAAGTTTCTAAAATTAGAGTAATTGATTAACTTAGTTCCTATCTCAATTGGTGTAGGAGTAGACTTGTATTTTTCCATCTTAAATTTCTTTAGCAAACATGTTAGAACATCATGCCCTAGTATTATGTTATAAAATATAGAAAATAAGCCTTGATCAATAACCATCTAATATCTTAAGCATGAACTATTATCATAAGAAAATCAAGAGAAGACAATACAAGAAAACCAAAACTTATAATGCTAAAACCCCTACAATATGTATGAGAAACATTCGTCATTGGACATAAATCACTTTATTAATCTCCAAATATTATAACAAGAAGCCTCCAAGGATCCTCAAGCATAAATGTCTATAATATCCACAATGATTGATCCACAAGGCATAAGGCTCTCTATTGAGCTACCTTCAAGATGGATGATACACACTAATGAATGAATAATGACATCAAGAGTTCAATAGTGAGAATATCAATTCACATAATGAAATATGTGAGATAAATAAAATCTAACCTACCAAGTAACTTGAATTCCCATATTAAGAAATAAAGAGCCACATAACCATATATCTTGAGTAATTAGAGCCACATAAATGGTCACATTGTTAAGCCCTAATATTTGATCATTACCCCTTAATTGAGGGATATTATAATAGTAATGTTATTTTATTTATGTCGGCTTTAGGCCATTAGTTGTAATTATACCTCCTAGTCTCCTATATATACCAAGGAGACATTTTCATTTTGAATCATCTTGTACTTGAAAATTTAAGTGGGGTAAAAAGAGGTTGCCCCCTCGAAGAGGCTTATTATATGAAATTATCTCTTTTTCAAGGCATTGAGTACTTTTTCTGAGGTTTTTCTATGATATATTGATATTTGGTTCTTAACATATGGTATCAAAGCTCAAGGTCTTGGGGTTTCGCTGCTACATCTGACACACCTTGGAATTTTCTCTATAAATTTTTTTCTACAACGTTTCAGAAGGAAGGGCTTGGAGGATATTTAGTAGACGGATCAAGGTACGTTGGGTTCAAAATTCAGCTCCTGAGGCCTTATAATTTCGGAGATACAACCTATACAAGATAGGGTTCTGGAATCATCCGGAACTGAGTCATTGCAGAATTTTCTCTATAAAAAGTTTTCTGTAACGTTTCAGACCCTGAACTCCCGAGACTATTTACAGAAATTAGTAAGGTATATGTGGTAAAACTTTCAGCTTCTAGGTCATCATAAGTTTGTAGATACACCCTATGTAAGATAAGGTATCTGACTAGTCCTATTGACTAGTCTCAAGAAGGTGTTCCAGGTAAAAAAATCATAACTTCTTCCTAGAGTATCCAAATTGAGTGGGACTGGTTTCATTGGATCATGGACAGTCTGTAGTATTTCTGGTGCGAGTTTTAGAATTTTATATCAATTATTTTGTGTGGGGAACGCTATACAAGTGAGATCTCTTGGAAAGGAAAAAAATCGGCAAGTTGTGGGGAAGTTACTGTAAATTCCACTTGGCACATCCAATTTTCATCATACCTGTGGAATTGCAAAGAAGAAATATCAGAGAACTACATAAAAGAAAGTTTCATACCTAGAAGGGACAAAACTTGTGAGATACAATAGAAGAAATATTGTCTAGCAGAACCACCTCAAAATCAAGGTTCAAAAGTGATACTTGGCCAACATGCCACCAAAAAAGGGAACTTCTACACCAAATAAGCCTCTAGAAAATCCTACTTGGAATCTTGATGAAGGTGAAGAAATGCGTAGGGACATACATGAACTACAAAAGAAGATGGATTCAATGGAATCTATGTTGGATACTAAGATGGATGGTTTAAAAGGGGAGATCATGGAAGTATTGAAAACTTTCTTAACAGAGAAGACATCTGAAAGTGAAAATGCATCCCATGAAATTCATGATGAGGACACAAGGAAGGTGAATCAAGAATGGAGAAACTCCAACTTTGGTTTGAAGACCAACCACGTTCCTAATATTGATATGAGGAATTTTGATGGCAAGGACCCAATCACATGGATACTTCAGATGGAACAATTCTTTGATCTCCATAATGTTCCACATACACAAAAGGTACGAATTGCTTCTTTATATTTAGAACATAATCAATTTGTATGGTATCGATGGATTTGTTCTCGCAAATCACTCATCACTTGGACAATTTTCACGGAAGAAATGATAGCACACTATGAGGATACAAGGAGCAATACCTTCTTTAGCCAATTGGTAAATATCAAGCAAAAGGGTTCAGTTACCGAGCACATTGAGAACTTCCAAATATTGAATATAAAGGTAACCGATATTCCAGATGAGCACTTGATTGATGTATTCATAGGAACTTTAAATGATAACATTCAACATGAGGTTCGCCTTTGG
>ML778781.1:408333-435669 GCA_009831015.1 Picea engelmannii | reverse complement strand
GAACAAGAACAAGAACCATCTCAAGATGAAAACGTAGAAGCAATTTCATCTGAAGAGTTGACTCCCACGATATCGTGTAATGCATTGGCTGGAATTAACACTCCTCAAACCCTCAAGATCGAAGGATACATCAAAAAGAAAAATGTCATAGTCCTAATTGATTCTGGTAGTACTCATAATTTCATTCACTATAAATTAGCCAAAGATCTCAATTGCTTTGTATATCCAGCGCCAGAGTTTCAAGTAATGATTGCAGATGGAGGAACTATCAATTCCTCAGGAAAATGAAATAAGATCAATCTTACTATGATGGAATATGTAATGAATAGCCCAATGATTGCTACACCCATGGGTGATGCAGATGTTGTACTAAGAATCCAATGGTTACAATCATTAGGCACAATGGCTTTTAATTTTCAAGAAATTTTCATGAAATTTTCATTGGAAGGAAAAGAAATTGAGCTAAGGGGTATCACAGGGAAATCCGGTAAGGTGATAAGATCTAACGACATGACAAAATTATTGAAAAAGGGGCATCGAGGCGTTATTGAACAACTATGCTCACTAGATGTTCAAACATGTAAGCCACCTATTCCTCAAGATCTCCAAAGGATCATTGATAAGCATTCCAAAGTATTTGAAGATATTCCCAAAGGTCTTCCACCCCACTCGAAATCATGATCATGAAATTCACCTAATTCCTGGGAGTGCTCCTCCTAACATCAGGCCATATAGATACCCTTACGCCCAAAAGAGTGAAATTGAGCGCATGGTTGAAGAAATGTTAGAGCCTGGCATTATTAGACCTAGCCAAAGTTCTTACTTTGCACTAGTGGTAATGGTATTCAAGAAAGATAGCTCATGGCGTATGTGTCCAGATTATAGAGAGCTCAAGAAGATCACTATTAAAGATAAGTTTCTCATTCCCGTCATTGATGAATTGTTAGATGAACTACATGGAGCAATCTATTTCACAAAATTGGATCTCCGTTCAAGGAATCATCAGATCAGAATGAAGGAAGAAGATATCCCAAAAACAACATTTCGAACTCATGAAGGCCATTATGAATTTTTGGTCATGCCTTTTGGCCTTACAAATGCACCTTCCACATTCCAAGTGTTGATGAATTCCATTTTCAAGTAGGCCATTAGTTGTAATTATACCTCCTAGTCTCCTATATATACCAAGGAGACATTTTCATTTTGAATCATCTTGTACTTGAACATTTAAGTGGGGTAAAAGGAGGTTGTCCCCTCGAAGAGCCTTATTATTTGAAATTATCTCTTTTTCAAGGCGTTGAGTACTTTTTCTGAGGTTTTTCTATGATATATTAATATTTGGTTCTTAACGCACATTAAGTCTAATTATGCCCCAGTACATGTACATGAATGCCTTATGAATTTAATTTTCACAACTTCCATCATAATGACACTATATAATGCACATGCACAAACATGGTTATTAGAAAACATTACAACATATTCCAAGATCCCCCCTTAACGATAACTTAATCTTACATTCCTAAGTTGAAAATATGGATGCGTGTTTCCTTTGTCTATGATAAATACACATATGGCCAATCCTAATAACTTCAACCTACCTAGTGATGAAGTGTAGGGAAGCTTTAAATGGAGAGTTTATCTTAGAACTATATGCCTTCAAAACCTTCACATGAATCTTTTTGGAATGAATAAATAAACAAAGGGTCTAACTACAAAATTGTTTCCTCCAAATAACACGTTCACATGAACCTCTTTGAAACTAGTGAACCAAACACAAGGAAACTGAAATTCTAGTGTAACAGATCATATGCACAAGCTATCAAAGAAAGAACACAAATCATGTAATGATGTCAAATAATGAAATCCCTCGAAAGACATAGAATGTGGTGAATAATAGGTTGATGTTGAAAGTGACCCATTGAAACTATATTTTTCAAAGATCAATAAAAATTCCTTAATCATGAAGACCAAGACCCTGACCACCTAACAATCAATAGGTTGAATAAGAGCTATGACAATAACTAAAAAAAAGAAGAGGAAAGTGTTGATGACATAGATGATTTTAGCGGCTAAATTTTGTAAATGGGATAATTTTCCATGGTTTTAACCAAAAAATATTTGCCAATTTCTATTTTTCTAAAAATGATTCACCCAAATTCCATAGAATAAAATTATTTTACCTTAAAAATCGCCAAAATTTTATAGAAACTATATAAAATCCTTAGAAATTTGAATATTTTTACAAAAGTATCACTAAACATTTTATATTTTGCATATTAAGGACTAGTAATATTAGCATAGGTTTCTACATTTTAATATAAATTTTCATCCTTAAATTATCCTTGGTTAATGAAAAGGGAAAGGACACAATCCCATGTACTTGTTGGGTAGAACTATGAGAGGTAGAATAAGGAAGTAGTTACACCATTCTAGAAGTTGAAAGACCAAGAGACCATGGATGTAGTTATTGACGTGATATGATAATAAATAACATAGAGGACGAGGAGATATGCTCTCAAGAAGTGACGAGAAAGAGAGGTGGAGCCAAGGTTTCCATGGCCTTCGACCTCATAGCAAGCGAAGATTTGTAATGAGCGATAAATGGAGGTTGAGATCCAATGACGACATTAAAGATGATTTTTTTCATAATTGATTCATAAGTACAAGTAGTGTGAGATATCTTGAAACAATGGTTTTCCCTTCAATATTTCCCCTTAAACCTTTTTGTAATTGTGTGTGGTTGTGTGTATTGTGTTTATATGATGGTTTGTATTGTATTTAAACAATTTGTATTATGTTGATGTACTATTTATGCATGATAACATGCTATGGATGCCTATGCAGTCTGTTGTGTGATTATGATAATGCAAGGGGTAATTCTCCTTGAATTATTCTAACTACAAAACTATATCCTCCAAAGAACACCTTCACATGAACTTTTTTGAATTTAGTGAAACAAATACAAGGAAACTCGAATTCAATGTAACAAAGCATATGCACAAGTATTCAAGGAAAGAACACAACTTCTGCAATGATGTCAAAGAATGGATTCCCCCCAAAAACATAAAATATGGAAAAGAACAAGTTGATTTTCAAAGTGATCCAATAAATCTATATATGCCAATGATCAATAAGAATATAACATGGTCCATATGCAATGAATATAACACATCTCCAATATCCTCCCACTTCTTGTTTCCTTTTCAAAATAGGGGGGGATGATTTATAAGGTCACAAGTTTAGGGTAGTGATGACCATTGTTTCTCTACACCAATAAAACTTCTTAGTACTAACAAAATTTGTCAATGAGTCTCCAACATTCTTTAAGTTTTCAACCTTCTCCCACAACACCTTCTAGTGTTTACTCATGTCTCTCACAAAGATGTACTAGACATCAATATGCTTTGTCTTTAAATGATAATCATGGTGCTTTTCTAGAAATATTACACTTTGACTATCACAATCTAACCTTACAACTTGTTGTACAAACACAATACATGAACATGATCTCTCCAACCATATAGCTTCCTTACTTTCATGGGTGGTTTTCATGTATTCAAATTCTATAATTGAAAGTGCAACTACAACCCATCACTTACTTATCCAACTAATTGCTTCTCCAAATAACACACATAACAACTTGTAGATCTTCTATGGTCAAGATATCCAACTAAGTTTTCATCAATAAATCCCTATACATCTCACTTTGTCTAGTCCACATCTTCCTTAGCATAAAATTACATAATCTGTAGTGCCACACAAATACATAAAGATCCTCTTTACACTGTATGGTGTTCCTTCCCTAGTTTTCAAATATATCCACTCAAAACTCTCGCTACATGAGTAATGTTTGGTTGGGAAAAAACCATAACATACATAAAAATACCAAAAAAACTGTCATAGGGAGCACAAGGCATGTCCTTTATCTCATCATGTGTCTTGGGACACTATTATGCAGATAAATTTGCACCTAGAAGAGTAATAAACTTATCTAGTTTACATTCATGCATATTAAATCCTTACAAAATTGTCTCAAAATACTTCCTTTCGTTTAACCAGAGTCTCATACCCACACGATCTCTTTTAATCTCCATGCCAAAAATAAAGTTTGTTGCACAAAGATCCTTTATGTCAAACTTAGAGAATAGCTGAGACTTGACCTCCTTGATGATATCCTTGTCATTTTTTGTTAGAAAGATATCATCAACATACAATACTACATAAATAAATTGATCACCAACTTACTTGGAATACACAAAATTATCCTCCTTGATTCTCACAAATTCTAGTCCTAATATGTAAGTATCAAAATTTTGATACGACATTCTTAGGGATTTCTTTAATCCATGTAGGGAATTTTTAATCTTGCAAACAAACTCCTTCTCACCCTTCACTATGAACCCTTCAAGTTTCTTCCTGTAGATTTATTCTTGCAAGTCCCCAAGAAAGAACATTGTCTTTACATCCATTTGTTCTACTTCAAGGTTAGAGAGACTATAAATCTAATGGAAGTCATTTTTTCAATAATAGATAAAATTTCACAAAAGTCAATTCCCTCCACCTAGGAAAATCCTTTTGCTACTAGGAAAGCCTTGTACTTATCCACTCCTCCTTCTACATTGAGCTTCTTCTCACACATTTGCTAGCAATTTTTTTTCTTCCAATAAGAAACTTGTCCAAGTCCCATGCCTCATTTTTGTCCAATCCCTCCATTTCTTCAACCATGGATTTATTCTAGATTTTACCCTCCTTAGAATCAACTTCTTGTCTAAAGTTCTAGGATCATCATCAATAGAGGATATAAAAAATATAGTATATAAATAATGTGGAATGTATCGTTTTGTTTTCCTTCTTACTTGTACAAATCTTCTCAAGACCAGGGTTTGTGGTTCCTCATTTTCATATGATTCCTCTGATTCATATTCATCTATTGATTAAGATTATCCATTCTCTAACTCAAACTCTATTTTCTTTGGTTCATCTTCATTCTTGGAAGTAATTTTAACTTTTTGAAGATCACAACATGACTATAATTTTTTTTTTTTATTACTAGATTCAAATGTTTGTAGCCTTTCACTTCGTCTTTATAACCATTGATTCTTTATTATCTAGATTGCTATTTTTATCCTTTAGAAGATGCACATAAGCATCACAATGGAAAAATATCAGATGTAAAAGAGAGATTTTCTTACTAGTCCATGCCTCATGAGAATTATTATCAACCACTGTTGATGTAGGTGATTAGATAGCATGTAGTATTTACTACCTATGCCCATAATTTATGTTTTATGCATACACCACTAAGCATACTTCTTTCCTTTTCCATCAATGTTATGTTTTTCCTTTCTGCAATTCCATTCTATTTTTTTCTCTTCTTTTATAAAATGAAACTAGATAATATTATATTAAAAGTGTTGTAGCAAAGCTAAATGGAAAAACATACAAAAAGTGTTGATATAGAGTTTTCATACAAAATTTGTGACTCACTTGAGCCACATAAAGAGGTTTTTGAATTTCTATAAATATTACATCCCAACCAATCTTAATAGTAAACTTCTTAAAAAAGACACCTATAATTCTAATTACTTTTAAAAACATGAGAAATTAGTGAAACAGATGATGATTGTAGGACTCCTCTTGACCAACATTGGAGGAGAGATAATTTGTCTATTCAATTTCCATGTCATGTTTTAGTTGATGGTATGTCTCCTCTTTCATAAGGTCTTGTTGTACATAGTTAATTGATATCATCTAATTTGAGGCTATGTTTTGGGAATCTTTACCAAGGTTGATAACCATGTTCCTTAGCATGTTTCACTATGCTTCAAGTACATCATTCTTCTTTCTTTGTTGAACTGGGAGATTCATGATTTTTAGGTTTTGGTTAGTACATTGGTGTTCATTATCGTGAACCTTATAAGTCATAGAGAACAAGGAAGATCTATTTCATTGGATAGACTCATCATACCTTCATAAATATCTACAAATATCTTAAATATCTCTGTATTGTTTCAAAAATTGAGATAGAGGGAGGATAAGCTAAATTTTATCCAAACTGAACAAATATATTACCAACACATAGGGGAATTCTCTTGCTACACAATTTTAGCAGTGATATAATCAAAGTACTATATTACCAAATATTTCTAAGGCATAGATTAATATTACTAACACATCTAGTCCCAATTAAAATGAAAAGAGAATATATGATCTGTAAATTGCCATGGACATTCCATTGGAATAATTCATCACAACAGATCTTATACTATTATGAAATCTTAGATTTGGTAGTTTATTTCCTTGGATCCTAGATTAATTAATAGTGTCTTATTGATCAAACTTAAATGAAAATAATTGAATACAAAAATGAAAGAATAGGAAAATATACACACCATCCACACAAATGAACACAATATGCATCATGGGAAACCCAATATGGGAGAAATTCCAGCTAGAAGGTGAGGCTTATTTCTCTTTTCTTCAATAATGAAAAACAAGTACAAAGAATGGGGGGTAATTACTATGGAGTTTCCTAGGACTCTGTGGCCTGAATGGATACTACATATTCTTCTTCTGATGATGCAACCCACCCTTCCCTCTTGGGGATTCTGTGACCTTCCGATCAAGGATCTTCAATTCACTTGAGCCAAATTAGCTCTTTGGACCTTCAATAGAAATTGGATAATTGACACACAGATCCCTTTGATGTCACCTATAGGTTAAAACTACCTGGGACTCCGCTCCTTAACACTTTTGGCAACACCAAAATGTGAGTGCTATCCCCATGCTAGACTCTTCTCCAATATGACCATAGGATATGATTGTGGGCCAACTCCTCTTCGCAACTTCAGACTTCGGCTAATTTACAACCTTCTCCCTTGTTTCCTTATGAAACACCTTCCATTGAAATGAGCGGATCTTTGCCGCGTGTCCTCCTGGATCTGACAATCCAGCTATACTTTGACCTTCGCGACTTCGCGAAGATTTCATCACTCCACGAAATGCTCTGAATCCTATCTCTCAAACTCTTCAATCTACTGCCACATATCTCCTCGTAGCCAACTGCTAGGATTCACTTCATGACTTTGCGTCTTCGACGACCGCTCTCTTGCAATACCTCAAAAAACTCTGAACCATGAAGTGTCGACTGGTTTCATGACTATCCTCCATGAAACTCTCTCAGATCTAGAATGATCTCACACCCTCCTAGACAGATCTTACTCATTGATTTGGAGAATATTCAACATACTCTGCTCTATTGAAGGACTCTCACCACTCTTCCTTCAACCTTCTACTCCTTAGAGTGTTTCTTCCTCGACAATTAGTCGAATTTGACCATGTTACCGCCTTGCGACAGGTTTTCTTCCACAACCTAGATTCTTGTGGCTGACTGTGCACACCTTGCAATAGTTTCCTACACTCTTCTGCAAATACACTTGGGCTACTCCTCCTGAGCTCCAGAGTCAAAAGGATCTGGCATGCACTCCTTGCAAAAACTATGCACTTCTCTGCATACAAATCTCCAAGTTATCTTCTTGGACTCTTTCCTCCTCAAAACTATGAACATCTGAGAATGATTCCTTCGATGCTTAAGCAAGTAGCGACTCTGCACACTCCTTGCACAAAAATTCATTCAACTCAACTTCTTGAAGGATGATTGTGCACTCCTTGCAGTTGTTCTCAAGTGTTGAATTGTTCCTCATGAACAATATGACTATGTGCGTGTCTATGTCCACACGCACGCCCCAACTATTCCTCTAGAATTTATGAGTCAAACAGACTCGGTCATGCACACCTTACACACATAAGTTTCACATTATCTCTTATGAGCTTCCGAGTTGAAATAGACTCTGTCAATGAACACCTTACACATGCTCGTAGAATAGAAACAATTGAAACTTATCTAAATCTTCACATATTCATACATTCAACCTTGTAAATGCATTCATAACATAAACACAAGAAATAAAAGAGAATTGAGATGAACAAAAAACCTACCATTCATTCATTCAGATAGACACAACAACAACAAAACATTTTGAATAATGCTCCTCTGTTATATTCATTCAACTGTTATCTACATGGATACATAAAATACTATACAATGACTCTTAGCTATAGTGGTAACAACTATCAACAACCTCTACAGTATATTTAACAGCCTCATTTGGGCAACAATACATTTATTTATACAACACGAGCTCATTGAGCTTTCCCACCAAGCTACCTTAGTGCTATCCTATTGAAATAAAAGAATTCAACTACTTAGTATTTATTACAATAAATGTTTATGATAGATAGATAATATCAAACACATTGAATCTGTACTACACACATCTTCATTAAAAGAAATACATCCTCCAATGATCTCACTCGATCGTTCAGCTTCAAAACATTTAATAATTTCTTAAATTTCAATCTTTTCAAGATATATGTGTGATACGCCTCTAATTCAAAACTATTTCTTCAAAATGCACACTAGTGCATTGAGCTGTCTTCCACCTATGCTTTGTTGGCGATGCTCCTACATCATCTGACCTATTTTGTTCTCTCAAATCCTACTCCTTAGATGATCTACTCAATTATGGAACAAGTACAATACAAAATAATGGAACCCCTTCTCCTCCTAGTGACCCAATATTTAACATAGACAAATAGTTGTCTAAGGTTAGGGTTTTGACTTCCTCAACCCTGAATTAGTTATAAGGTTTTGTCCTTATAGAGTCTTCTTGAAATTCCACACATAGCTAGCCCCATATGTGAGACAAATGGGGGATGATGTTGCATCCACTCGTACCATGGTGGTCAATAAAGTAGGTCAACTTGTAGAAGATATAACTTTCGCATATGATCTTTTATTGAGGTGATGTTTGTTGATGCATCCCCCCTATTCTCCCTCGGGCTATGTGACCTCTCGATCAAGGATCTTCAATTCTACTAGCCAAATCGACTCTCTGAAACCCTAATGGACTCAGTTTTTAATTAACACAGACCCTTTCGGCCTTTTGGTTCAGGTTCTATGACACCCACTACCTTTCCCTTTGCACTGTTGAATGATCAAAGTTCAGGCGCTAGCTCTTTTTCCATTATCCCCTTCCTGGATGTGACCTCGAGCTATGACCTCATGTAAGAATGTGTTTGGGGGTGCAACCAAGAGTGGTTTGAGACCACACTTCTTTTGTCCCCACAATTCACTACCAATTTCCACGTGTCCCTTTGGAAATATTGTGGTTTCAATTGTGGCCCGCTCTCATATTTTTAAAGTCTGAGCACTTTCTATCCCAATAATTCAGCGTGATTATTGATCTTGTGATCTCGGGCAATGCCTATTGATTGACGACTAAGATCATCCCTCTTTTGGCCTTGGTCAACTATCATTCAATGACCCTTCTCCTCCTTTCACACACACTCCTAGATCCCCATGATCTGTAGAAGCATGCCCTCATTCCCAATCGACGACTACAATTGATTTCTCTCTTCGGGCTTCGGGAGTTTCAATTCTCAACTCTCGCTTCCTCCACAGTGCTTCCACCCGAAGTTAATGATCTGTCGACGTGTGTTCGTCATAGATCGACGACTTTGGTTCACTTTGCTCTTGAGAATTCAGAAGTTTCAACTGTCAGTCTTCTCTTTCTCTCGGAATGATTTCACCTGAAGGCGATGATTTGTCAATGCATGTCCCTCACATATCAACGATTTTTCTTCACTTCGGGTCTTCGATATTTGGGAGTTTCAAACTCCTGCGCAATATTTCCTCCTAGATTTATTTCACTCGAAGGCTCAAATTTGTCGACGCGTGTCTCCTGATGAACAACGACCTGGATCTATTTCAGTCTTCGGCTCCTCAGTGATTTCACCTTCTCCTCGTCTACAAACTTCCGAAGGGCTTCCGCTCCGGAATTGTAGATCTTGCGCCACCTATCCCTCTTGACAATGAACGGTCCCTAACCACGTCAGGACTTCGATAATTCAACAGTCTTCTCTTCTGTATGCACCAAGAGACTTAAACCTCACGCACCTTGCCCAGATCCAACGATCTAGAATGATTCTACTCCCTCCTAGATAGATCTTGAGCGATACTTCATGAAATCTTCAGAGCTTCACTCCTTTGAAGATTTCTCTTCTCTATCCCTTCTAAGCTTGATTCCTTTGAGGATTTTGATCTCCCACACACTCCTCTCATTTCTAGGATCTCGAAAAACTCATATCGAAGCATTTCTTCGAAATAAATTCTTCATGCACTCCTTGTGCCTCTCTATTCTTTTTCTTCGACACTTAGTCATTCCTTGATTATGTGCACTCCTTGCACTTAGTCTAAGTTCCCTTCATTTCTTTTGAACTCCTTTGAGACAATTCAATACTTTTTTGATGCACTTCTTGCGTACGAGATGCACTCCTTGCATAGGATTTCTCATAAGAGAAACAATTGAAACTTATCTAATTCGTCACAATTTCATATGATTAACCATAAACAATCATACATAAATGAAATGAACTAAAACACACACATAATGCATCATTCATTCAATCACACTTCAAAATGTACAGTGTCCAAGGAATTGGAACAATTCTGTCTGTTCTATTCATTCATGAAGTAAATTACATAGTATTGCAGTTCTTCACTGCATCTTTCTTTTTTTCCTATCTGCTACTCTAAGAAAACTCCTACTATCTCTTGTTCTCACTCTGCTCTACTCTAATACAATAAAACAACAAAACTATCTAAGGAGTGGCTCATCGAGCTCTTCTCCGTCATGTCTGCAACCTATCATATTAGTTTCTATCAGTTACCTACTTTGTCCTATTACAATAACTACCAGTTATTACCCGATAAGGGATTCCACTCTCTATATATAACTCATTTCAGTCGTACAATAATTTACAAACAATATATATTTAAAAACGTTGTTTCCAAAATATATCAACAACTCATTTTGTTTCTAAGTTAAATGTTGATTTGAAATTATGTCATGTTGAGATGTCATATCTTTGCCTCCACGCTTGCTTATTTAACTTTGAAGGAGATGCTCCTGCATCATACTCCTCTAGCTAAAATATTTATGGGCTCTTGTCCATGAGCTCCTGTACTATTTTTCCATGCATCAAAATATCAGGTTTAGTGACCCAACTTGAATCTTCCACTGCATGATCTTTCGACTTCACTAAGTATTCAGGATATGTCTTCCTCCTTTCCAACTCTTTGTTCTATGATTTTCTCCATCTGAGGTTTTTCTACTGTGAGAAATTGTTCTTCCCACTAAATTTATTTCTAATCATTTGGTTCTCTTGCATAATCTCTCCTGTAAGGATACATGTCTACAACATTGAATATCAGTGACATCCCAACATTGTCTGGTAATCCAATTTCATAAGCATTTGCTGCAAATTTTCTGATAATCCTACATGGTCCTATATTCTTCATCTTAAAATTGTTATATGTTCCCCATGGAAACCTTTCTTTTATCAAATGAGCTAAAAATTCATCTCGTACTTCAAATTGAACTTCTCTCCTTTTTTTATCAACTGTGTTCTTATATTTCAGGCTTCTGTCATGTAGTTTCTCTCTGACTTTGTCATGGAGTTTCTTCATTTCTGTTGAAAAATATTCTGTGCCATCACTTATGAATTCATCTTGATTCAGATGTCTCAACTCTATAATCCCTCTTGGTTGTATACCATACAAAATTTCAAATGGAATTTTTCTAGTGCTCATGTTCACTGAATTGTTAAATACAAATTCTTCTTGTGCCGGAATTTGATCCCATTGACGGCCTTGTTCAGTGACTAAACTTCTTAACAAGTTTCCTAGACTTTTGTTTACTACTTCAGTCTGTCCATATGTCTGAGGGTGAAATCCTGAACTAAAGGACAAGTTTTTCCCCAACCTCTTCCATAGATTTTTCCAAAAGTGTCCTACAAATTTTGTGTCTCTGTCTGACACTATGCTCCTAGGAAATCCATGTAGTCTCACCACTTCTATGAAAAAAAAATTGGTTGTGTGTAACATCGTTTGTTTTTTGGAATGGTATGAAATGTCCCATTTTCAAAAATATGTCCAACACAACAAATATGGAATCAATCCCTTTTTTGGTTCTAGGCAATCCCAATACAAAATCCATATTTATTGCATCCTATGGCCTTTTTGGAATTGGTAATGGTTGATACTGTTACACATCAAAATTACTCATTTCAATGATGACCTATTGTCTTCATTACAAGTGTTGCAGACATCATATAGTCATCTTTCCCATGTCGTGTCTCGAACGACATCACAAGGAACACTTGACGACACCATCAAAGACTAGTTAAAGAAGAAGAAATCATTTGATGAAGAGTACAAAGCTTTTTCCATGAAAACAAACACTTAAAAATAAATTTTGAAGGCCAACGCTCCCCTACCCATTGTTAGGGAGTGTCATCGCTCCTTTCCCTCCTTTGGGGGAGCGTTTCAACACTCTGTGCCCCATTCTGGGGGAGCATTGGGTTGTTTGAGGAAATCTTGAGTTGTTGAGGAAAATCAGGGAAAAATTCCCCTCATCTCTGGAATTGGTTGGATTTGAATCTGAGGTCAAGGCTGGATCATAGGGAAGATCCACAACTGATGGAGAAGGATCCTCAACCTATCCCAAGAATCTCTAAGGTGGTTGGGTCTCTCCAAGCTTATATAAGGTGGCCTTCTCATGGTGAAATAGATGGAGTTTGAGAGATACCTAAGTTATGATCTCATGAGAAGTGGTATTAGAGGACATTGAAGGCATCAAACTTATGATGTCATAAGGGAGATAATCAGTAAAGCATATTCATTTTGATTGTGGATTATTTGAGCAAGGGGTTGGACAAGGAGAGATGGAAGAGGTTGCTGCAACTTTATCAAAGGTCTGTAAGTATTGGTATCTAGTTCTCATTAACATATGTGATTTGCCTATTTCTTTCAAGGTTGTGTATGCCTACATGAACTTGTATTTGATAGATAGATATAGTTTTGGATTAATCATGGTAGAATAGGAAGTTGTTTTGTCTTTGTTGTTATTGGATTGCAATACTTGTTGAAGATCTTGGGGATCAAGGCTCAACTTGGACCGGGCAAGGACAAACATCGACAAAAGGTACATTCTTATTCCTTTTCTCTATTTGATTGAATTAGCTAGGTTTAAAAGGATGTTAGTGACCAAATTTAGCACCTTTCTGTCTTGTTCTTAGAGATTTAGGGTTAAATAGGAAATCCACTTGTCCACAGGGGGATTTTCCTGTAACAAAAATTGGCAACTCCACTGGGATCGAAGCTTTTAGTTTTGGTTTCCTTCCTTGGTATTGTTTTTGGACTTTTCTCACCTTTATATATTATTCATGCTTTGTTTCTGATTCTTATATGTGTTGATGGCTCTTGGATTCATCCATACACACTCAATTTCTGGATTTTCCTGAGTTTTTATTTTTTATTTTTGGGAAAGTTTTTGAGTTTTGAGAGGCCAGTGCTCCCCATCCTCTACTATTAGAGCGTTGGCACTCCCTTGTAGGCTCCCACAAAGCGATGTAACGCTATGGTTCCCTTGACACGAGAGCACTGGTCTTTTTCTGCTTAAAATTCTTTAGAGAATCCCTCTCTGAGTGTGTTTTTTTGTTGATTCATCTACTCAGAGTCAATACCATCTTAGTGTGTCCTTGTTTGGCCTCCAACATCTTGATTTCTAAGGATTGATGATGTTTTGTTTGGATTGTTGACATATTTCTTCCTTACTTTGAGTCACTCTTCTTCCCTGAGATTTGGAGTCGATCTACTGCTTTCTCACTTATCTAAATGAACGAAAGTTGTTGTAAGGAAATTCAGAGATCTATGCACCATTCCATTTGATCTTTGAGGTCTTTTCTCCAATCATTTCCTCCTGTTTGAATTTGTTTTTGTTTTTGTTTCTTGTTTGATCACTACGAGGGTGTTTTTTTTTTATGTGCAGTTTGCTTCCAGTTTCTTAAATCTCATAGGTATTGAAGTTTGATTAACATAGGAAGCTTTACATCAAACTGATTATCAGTCACATATAAACAAAAGGATATTTTTTCATGATTGGTTTTTGGATATTGGAACCAATTTCTAAACATTTTAGCATTATATTGGATTCTTGATTGAGAACAATTGCACATGGTCATTGCATCTTAGCGTTTGACAATGAAAAGAAAATACATTCTCCTTCCCTTAAATAGACATTCATTGAAAGAAAAGACTGCTTATCATTTCTTATGCATGTTTTGGGAATTGAGTCATAATATCATCATTTTTCACTCTAATACGCCTCTGAGTAAACAACAACCTTAAAATCAAGCTCTAAACTCAAATTTATCAGTCATTTTTACTTTTTTGTTAGAAAACCTGCATTAAATTAAGGTGTAGGGATTTGGAATAGGTTGAAAGGATAAATTTCCAAAGCTGTCAAACAAACTTAGAATCTTGCGATAGGGAGAGCAAATCCAATTTTTGTATCATCTTACTGGGATCCCCCTCTCACACAGGAGTTACACACGAGGTCACGTTCGGGAGATTTATGGATATTGTCCCTCCATGGTTCAATCATTCGTAGCAGTCAGATCGCATATTGGGGGTTCTTCTTGAGGTTCAACTATCTTCATTTGGTCTCGGTGCTTCGTGAACTCTGAATCCGTTCAGGGTCCTCTGAAGTTCTACCGGTCCACTTGTCCTCAGTTCTCTTGAATGATTTTGGAATTTTTATCCTGCCCATATGTTCAGACTGGACTGTCGAATGTACCCACCCAGGGGTTGACTGGGAGTTGGTGACCTTAGTAGCCATAAGATTCAGGGTCTTACATAAGGTGACAGTGAAGGGAAGTCTCAATGTACCTGGAACAGACGTTGGTCAAACTCACTCGAACTCCTTGGAGGGTAAATCCACATTTACTACATGGAAGCTTCCACCAAGGTGTAAGTCCGTTAAGTAGGTCACCAATGTAATTGATCCACCCGCTCTATCCTTGCCCCTTCCTATATTGATCTCGTGACATTGGATTTCATCACCAACTAGTGGTTTCATTGTGGGAAGTTTTGTTTGATTGTTTGATTGTTTCATGTGTTGTTTGTTTTACTTAGTGGACCTTAGGTTGAGTCAGTTTTAATGGAATCAACTCCTGGGAGTACCAATGGAGGAACCCCTTGTCTCAGGGAACTTTTCACCTTTCCTTCTTTTGGAAACATTGGTCCTCCATACATTGCCACACTGAGTCTTCTGGGACTAACCATCGGATTATCGATTTGGTTGTTCCCCACTTCGGTGATCTCAAATCCTCCCAGTGCTTCAGCTGCACCTATGCTTCAGATGTAAGTACACCACCCACACATCAGCCTCATGTTGACTTTTCTCCTTCTTCACCCATTAAGTCTCCTTCACTTTCTCCTTCTTCGTCTAGTGAAAGATCTAAATAGAGTATCCAGGTTGATAAGAAGAATAAGAAATGAAAAGAGAAGAATAAGAAGAAATCAAAAAATACCAAGCCTCCAACCATATCAAATGTTGGATCCAAGCAACCAGCTACTGTTAATAATACGGGGAGTGTTGATGAGATCGACAAGATTAAAACAAAGAATCTGAAACCCAAATTCCCTTGCATTCTTTGTAAGGGTGACCAATTTCTAAGGGATTGCCTTGGTCTTCCCAAGGTATTAGAAATGTGGTCCTCCATGTCATCAGACCCTGATGTACATGTTGGTGATGCCCCATCGACTAGTGACGTTAAGTTGGTAAGAAGAAGACAACTGTCAAAATTCCTTGTATGTTATGCGAAGGTGATCATTATTCTCACCTTTGTCCTCGTATGAATGAGGATTATTCTCTTTTGGAAATATTCAACTCCCGATTGGTTATCATAATGTTTCCCCCAACCCATTGTTAGTTGATAGAATAGTCAATCTGGTTCCATCCCCGGTCAATTCGGTTGATCAGGTGGTCAATCTAGTTTCATCCTTGGTTGAACCACTAACCAAAGTAGTTGATCCAGTTTCATCAACGATCAACCCCACTTTTCATTTGAAAATTAAAACCCAAGTGATTGATCCAGTCTCATCATTGGTCAGTCCCTCCCTTCATCTGAAGAGTGCCAACATGGTCAATCCAACTCCTCCTCTGACGAGTGCCAAAGTGGTTGCTCCGGTCCCTTCATCGGTCAGTCTGGTTGATAATGTCATCAATCTGGTCACATCCTTAGTTGAACTAGTTAACAAAGTGGTTGATCCGATCCCATCTTTGGTCGATCTCGTTCTCCTGTTAGAGAGTGAAACCCAAGCGGTCGATCTGTTTCCACCTATCGACCCCATTCTCCCCTTGGAGAATGAAACCCAAGTGGATGATTTTATGTCATTATCAATCGATCCTACTCTCCCGATAGAGAGTAAACCCAATTCTGCCCACGTTTTTTTCATTGATACAAAATCTACCGTGTTGGGGGGCATTCCTCCTTCTCCTACAAAACCCCCTCCAAGTAATGAGGCCATACTTTTTTATTGGGGTGTGCTAACTGGACCTCATATTCTCTCTCACATTCCTTTCAATATTACAGTACAGGTTTGTGGTCAGGATGTTCCTCATGTGCTGATAGATCAAGGTTCGTATGTTAGTATTTTGTCCTCTATTGCTTGGCAAGATTTGGGTTATCCTCAGCTTGTATTGATTACCCAAACTCTATTCTCTTTTAACAGAATAATCGGTCACCCTTTAGGGATCCTTCCTCAGTTTCTTGTTATTTTGGGAGGGACAAATGTCTTTATTGATGTTATGGTAGTCCAGGACCCCTTGGATTTTGATTTACTCCTTGGGTGAGATTATGTCTATGCCATGAAATCTATTGTGTTCACTCTTTTTTGTGTGATATATTTCCCTCACAATGGAAGAATTGTGACTATTGATCAAATTTCATGCGTTGGTCGTGACTTGATTTCCAATCCAATGACCTCCCTAAATGGGTCTTATATACAGTCAGTATCACCCCTGCCACAGGTCAATTATGTTGCATTGTCTCCCATGACTTCAACTTCTGATGACTTAGATCCGGTAGTTGACATGGTGATTTCTTTGGTAGGGCTATTGGAGCCTGATCTCCTTACCCCTATCACGGACCTCAACACGTGTTCCTTCCAGAGCATTGTTCTTCCATCCAGTGAAGACATCTTGGAGGCCATGACCAATTTTTGTCCCTTGAAATGGTGTCTTTCCAAAGCGTTGTCCTCTTGGAAGCCATGATCAAGAATATTTCACGAGCATATTTTTCCTCTCTATGGCAAGCTCGTTAAAAAATGAAACTGAGGTCTTGAGCATAGTTTTTCCTCTCTGTAGCAAGATCATTAAAAAATGAAACATAAATACGGGGATTCAACCCAAAGCCCTAAGCATAGTTCTTTTCCCATGTCAAGCTTGTTAAAAGATGAAATAGTAACCTCTCCAGTCAGGTCAAGTCTTTCGTTAGATCTCGTAGATGTTGAGTCAAGTATTTCGTTAGGTCTTGTTTTTGAACCTTCATTTCATCCACTTGTATCCTTTTTCTCCATCTAGTACATAAATTGGCGACAACCTTAAAGTCGATGAATGATTTGAAGCTTGGGGGGCATGTCTCCAGCCTTTAATTATCTTTCTAGAGTTATGCCACTAGCTTTCCAAGATGGGGGCAGAGTACCAACCATCCATGGGTATCCCAACCTTTGGAAATTACGTGGGGAATTTACAAGCATAGTTTAATTTTGTTTCAAGCTTGTTTCAAAATGAAACCAATACTGGGCTTAGTCTTAGTTCCTTCTCATGCTCGTAAAAAACATGAGAACGCAACTGAGTAAACTTTTATCTCTTTTTCGGAATCGCATGGATATACGAAAAGGGAACCCCCTGGAGTCTCCTTTAATCTCTTTTCAGGCTCTCTAAACATGGAAAGATTGTCGAGTGATCTTGCTTCCTTTCCCACTCGTTAAAAGGTTTGAAAGGGAGTCTTTCGAGTGATAATTTATCTCTTTTTCGGCCTCGCCAGACTAACATTATGAAAAAGGACAACTCTGGAGTCATCTTTAAGTTCTTTTCAGACTCTCTAAACATGAAAAATCATCAAGTTTACCTTCTCTGGACTCGTTAAAAAAAATCATACATTGAAGGGCCCATATGGGACTGAACCCTTACTTCTTCCAGTTCATTAAATAAAGGAAGAGGGACTTACCGAAGGTGAGTTATATTGAGCATGTTTTATCCTCCTCGATCTTGTTAAATAAAAGAGAGGTACTCGTCTATCTGGATGGGGGAAAATTTTGAAGGAAGCAAGCCAAACAGTTTTTGAAAACATCACTAGTCACTCTTACGGTCGCCCTTGAACATGAAACTTTGTCTTTGCATACATTTTAATCCATTGAAACTCTTCAATGAACCAATCCTCTGAGTTTCTTTACTCCTTTGGGTCACCTGACGAAATTCATAGTGTCCATTGCATCATCATGTTTTGGTCCATGTCATGTTTCTGTTGTTGTGCCTTAGTGTTCAAGGGAAGTATTTGGCTCAAGAATCAACCATCACAAATATCCTGTTTCAATACCCATGTCAGTTCATGTTCATTTGATCTACCAATTTACATCTCTATGTCAGTTTTGTGTCATTGATGGGGGATAGATCAAGGCCTTCTTGCGACGAGTCTGTTCCTATCGACTTCAACACATTATCCGATAACTAGCCTTAGAAACCAGTTAGTACCTTGGGACCTGCATGCCTCAATGAAAGGCCTCCTCACTTCCGACAGTGGGTTTACATCATTGACCTGTGATCGGATGATTCCATGTATGTTTGACTTCATCTCATCTATTCACATTCGTTGGAATTTACTAGGGTACCTTGGGAATCATTGACATCAATGGTGATTTCCCTCTCACTTGTTAACGGTTTACCTCATTGACTGGAAATCGAGTGGTTTCTGCCCTGTTCGACATCAAGACATCTATTCACATGGTTAGACTCGTACTGCATCAGGATCAGTAAGAAGACCCTGGGTTGAGTGATCACTCTGGTATGTACTTTTCCCAGGTTGTGATAGAGTTTCTTTTGAGAAAATTGACTCATATACTATTACATAGATCCACTTTGTATTGGTCTGTGGCCATGTCTTCTCGTCTCGTACATCCACTGTGTATTTTTCATGGCTACGATTAGTTCATGTGATAGAAGTATAGATCCACATTGTATCTTTGGTGGCTATACTCTTTGTTAATATAATTATGGATCCACAATGTATCTTATGTTGGCCATACCTTGCAAGTATTTATCACCCAAGCATATGTATGCTTGCCTTAGGTTTGAAACATGTCATAATATTTGTTTGATGGTTGTGTGCAAATTCTACTAGGTTCTCCGCGTCCATACCCTTACTTGAAAAATTCTACGAAGTACTTCATTCATCAGTTTCTGTCTTATAACTTCGCACTTTGGGGGGAAATCTGTTACACATCAAAATTACTCATTTCAATGATGACCCATTGTCATCATTACAAGTGTCACAAGTGTCACATACATCATACAGTCATCTTCCCATGTTGTTTCTCGAACTACATCACAAGTAACACTTGAAGACACCCTCAGAGATTGGTTAAAGAAGAAGAAATCATTTGATGAAGAGTACAAAGATTTTGCCATAAAAAAAACACTTAAAAATGAATTTTGAAGGCCATCGCTCCCCTTCCCACTGTCTGGGATTGCCAACACTCCTTTCCCTCCTTTGGGGGAGCATTGCAACACTTTGTGCCCCATTCTCGGGGAGCATTGGGTCGTTTGAGGAAATCTTGGGCTATTGAGGAAAATCAGGGAAAAATCCCCCTCATCTCTGGAGTTGGTTGGATTCGAATCTAAGGTCAAGGATGGATCTTAGGGAAGATCCACAACTAATGGAGAAGGATCCTCAACCTATCCCAAGAATCTCTAAGGTGGTTGGGTCTCTCCAAGATTATATAACGAGGCCTTCTCATGGTGAAATAGATGGAGTTTGAGAGATACCTAACTTATGATCTCATGATAAGTGGTATTAAAGGAAATTGAAGGCATCAAACTTATGATCTCATAAGGGAGATAATTAGTAAAGCATATTCACTTTGATTGTGGATTATTTGAGCAAGGGGTTAGACAAGGAGAGCTGGAAGAGGCTGTTGCAACTTCATCAAAGGTTTGTAAGTATTGCTATCTAATTCTCATTAATATATGTGCTTGGCCTGTTTCTTTCAACGTTGTGTATGCCTACATGAACTTGTATTTTATAGATAGATCTATTTTTGTATTAATAATGGTAGAATAAGAAGTTCTTTTGTCTTTGCTATTATTGGATTGCAAGACTTGTTGAAGAACTTGGGGATCAAGGCTCAACTTGGACTGGGCAAGGACAAACATCGGCAAAATGTACATTCTTCTTCCTTTTCTCTATTTGATTGACTTAGTTAGATTTAAAAGGATTTCAGTGACCAAAGTTAGTACCTTTCTGTCTTGATCTTAGAGATTTAGGGTTCAAGAGGAAATCCACTTGTCTGTAGGGGTATTTTCCTATAACAAATACAAACCAATGTTCTGTTGTCTTCCTTTTGCATATTGGAAAATTCTTCATTTGTTCACAAACATTTTCACCTCTTCTCTTATGCTGGGCCAATATTATGGATTTATCACCTATGCAAATGTCTTATCATGACTAAAAAGTCCATATAAACCTCTACTGTGTTTGTCGTTCAACAAGTTATCTCTCATTGAGCATCTTGGTATGTGTAGTTGGCTCCCCTTGAACAATAATCCATCCTGGATCAAATATTTTGTCCATGGGATTTTGTCTCCCAACAAAGGATTCTTACATGCCTCATAAGCTTCCTTAGAATTTGGATGTTCTCGATACATTTCCTTGAGGTGTTCAAACCCTAAGGTCTCCACTCAGAATTCTTGTACAATCAAACTCCTCCTACTCAAAGCGTCTGCAACTTTGTTAGCAGTTCCAAGAATATGTTTAATAACAAAAGTAAAATTCTGCATAAATTCTACCCATTTATCATGTCTCTGGTTCAACTTTTCTTTCCTAGTAATAAACTGCAAAGCTTGATTATCATTGTACAAGGAAAACTCTTTAGGAGTTAGATAGTGTCTAAACTTCTTTAAAGCTTGAATCACTACATAAAATTATTTGTCATATGTGTAATACTTCTTCTTGGTGTCATTCATCTTCTTACTAAAATAAGAAACTAGCCTATTATCTTGACTCACGACTGCTCCAATGGATACTCCACTTGCATCACATCTCACTTGAAATGTTTTTCCAAAGTCTGGTAAGACCAGAATTGGTTGTTCTGTGATCTTTTCCTTCAACACCTTGAAACTTTTTTCAGCTTCCTCTATCCATTTAAAAGACTTGTGTTTCTTCTTCATAGTGTCCAGCATGGGTGTACATATACCACTGAAATTTCTGATAAACTTTCTATAAAAACTTGCTAACCCATGAAAACTTCTTACCTCAAATATGCTTCTTGGAGATGGCCATTCTTTGATTGCTCTCACATTTTCTGGATCCATCTTCAATTCATTTGAAGAGATCTAAAAAACCCAAGTATATGAGTTTTATCTTCATAAAAGAGATTTTCTTCAGATTTATCAACAATTTTTCTTGCTGCAACCTTCTCATCACTGATGTCAAATGTTGTAAGTGTTCTCCCATTGTCTTACCGAGGATTAGTATGTAATCCAGATACACTATGGAAAATTTTCCTATGAATTCTTTCAACACTTCATTCATTAATCTCATAAATGTTCTTGGGGCATTTGTCAACCCAAATGGCGTGACTGAACATTCAAGCAAACCTTCATTTGTCTTGAATGTTGTCTTCCATTCATCTCCCTCCCCCATCCTTATTTGATGATATCCACTCTTCAAGTCTATCTTAGAAAAATAGCTTTCTCCACTCAAACAATCCATCAAATCATCCATCATGGGTAAAGGGAATCTATACCTAATGGTGATATTATTGATGGCTCTGGAATCTGTACACATTCTCCATCCTCCTTCCTTATTTGGACTCAACATAGTTGGTACTGCGCATGGGCTTAGGCTTAACCTGACTAAACCTTTATCCAACAAATCTTGGACTTGATTCTTGACTTCCTCATTCTCTCTTAGTGTCAACCTATAAGTTGCCTTGTTTGGTAAACTAGCTCCTGGAATAAGTTCAATATGATGGATTATACTCCTAATGGGTGGCAATGAGTGAGGTAACTCATCCACTACTATGTCAGCAACATTTTCTAACAGTTCCTAAATTTCTTCAGGTAAATCTTCCACATAAGTATTTGTAAGGATAACTATTGGCTTCCTCACTATAAAAAACTGCATATCCTGCTCCTTCTTGACTTCATTCAAGATTTCCTTCCCACTCATGAGAAGTATACTTGAAATATCTTCCCTCTTTTTCTCTTTGTCTTCTATTGGCAACAACATATGTCTCCTACCATTCGTTTCTAAGGTATAAGTATTCTTCCTCCCATCATGAATAACTTTTTTGTCAAACTTCCATGGTCTCCCCAATAAAATATGACAAACATCCATAGGAATTACATCACATAATATTTCATCCTTATAAACTCCTATTTTAAATTCAACTTGGAATTGTTGACTTACCATTACTTTGTGTCCTTTATGCAACCATGATACCTTGTATGGGTTTGGATGTGCAGTTGTCTCCAACTCCAGTTTCTCCACCATCTCTATGGATACTAGATTGTAAGTGCTCACATTGTCTATGATCACCTTGTAAACTTTGTCTTTTGTTTTGCAAGCAGTTCTGAACATAATTGTTCACTAAACTAGCTCCTCTACCTCCTTCTTTGGTTTAAGAAGAACTTTCCTCATCATGAGGTTCTTTCCCCCTTATGTTGCTTCTGCTTCTACATGCTTCTTTGCTTCAGAAATGTGTGCTTCTCCTCCTCTAGTGTCTTTCTTATTCTCTAGACATTCCCAAGACAAACGCCTTGTCTTTCCATAGGCATAACATCTTATTTCACCTCCTCTGGATCTTCCTCTTCCTCTAGGAAAATAGCTTTTTCCTCCATGTTTTCCTTCCTTAGAATTTTTACCTTTCTCAGGGTGACTATGTTGCTTTCCAGCTTCATGCTTTGGTTTTTGGAAGTTCTCTCTGTTGGTTCCCTTACCTCTGCTTGAATTTCCTCCTCTATTTCGTTGTCTTTGTTTTATGGCCAACTTCTCTTCATCTTTCAAGGCTGCTTGATAAGCATCCTTGAATTTACCAACAAACATCATGATGATTTCCTCTCGTATTTTGTATCTCAATCCATTGATATACCTGGTTGTTTTTTCATCTTCATTCTCTTTCTGTCCATCCCTAATGTTCAGTCTGTAAAATTCCTCAGTGTACTCCTTCACATATAAGATTTTTTGTATCAGGTTCTATAGTCTTCTGAACGGATTGATTTGATACTATTTTGGGATAATTTTTTCTTTTAGCTTGGCTACCATCCTATCCCAGCTTTTAATTTTATGATTTCCCTTGCATCTGTGATCGGCTTGCATTTCATCCCACCATAGTGTTGCATGACCCTTCAGTCTTTTCACTACATGTTTCGCCATATTCTCTTCTTCAATATCTTCATAATCAAAGTACTTGTCCATAGCACGTACCCAATCCAACAATTCTTCAACTTCTAAATTTCCTTCATACATTGGTACCTCTATTTTTTCTCTGGATCCTATTATTGAAACAAATTTCAATAAACGGTCTTCTGATACATCTCCTTCGACCTCTATCTCTTCGCTCTCAGCTTCCCTAATATCTCCAGTGTCTGGTGCTCTCCGTTGCACTATTTCCATGGCGTCCAGTCTCATTCTGAGTCACCTCATTTCTTCTTCCATTTCTGGATTCACTTTGCATCTTCTGAGTGGCATGATTCCACTGCCTCTCCTTCTGATGTCTACAAACATAATCAACTCTTGATACCACTGATGATATAAATTTATCTCCTTTCTCCTTTGGCTGATGTCTACAAACAAATTCAATAGCTTTGATACCACATGATGCAGCACCCCTATTTTCCCTTGGGCTACGCGACCTCTCGGTCAAGGATCTTCGATTCTAAGGGCCAAATCGGCTCTCTGAAACCCTGATGGCCTCATTTTATAATTAACATAGACCCTTTCATCCTTTTGGTGCAGATTCTATGACACCCACGACCTTTCCCTTCGTGTTGCTGAACGATCAAAGTTCAGGCACTAGCTCCTTTTCCAATAGCCCCTTACTAGATTTGACCTAGGGCTATGACTTCACGAAAGAACATGATTGCAGGCCCGGACAAGAGTGTTTTTATACCACACTATTTTTCTCACTGCAATTCACTACCAATCGCCACATGTCCCTTTGGCAATACCGTGGTTTCAATTGTGGACTGCTCTCAGATTTTGAAAGTCCGAGTGATTTCTATCCTCTCAATTCAGAGTGACCATTGATCTTGTGATCTCGAGCAGTGCCTATTGATTGACGGTTGAGATATTCCCTCTTTTGGCCTTGGTCAAATATCAGTCAAAGAACCTTCTCCTCCTTTCACACACACACACATATCCCTATGATCTATCAACATGTGCCCTCCTTCCAAATAGATGACTATGATTGATTTCTCCCTTCGGGCTTCAGGAGTTTCAAATCTTAACTCTTACTTCCTCCATAGTGCTTCCACCTAAATTCAATGATATGTCGACACGTTTCCATCACATATCAACGTTTGTGGTTCACCTCTCTCTTCGGGCTTCGGGAGTTTCAACTCTCGATCTTCGCTTTCTCTCAGAATGATTTCACCCGAAGGCAATGATCTGTCGATGTGCATCCCTCATAGATCGACCGTTGTGCTTCACTTGAGGTCTTTGGGCTTCGAGAGTTTCAAACTCTTGTTCACTTTTTCCTCCCGAAGGCTCATATCTGTCAACACATGTCTCCTGATGACCAACGGCTTGGATCTATTTCGACCTTTGACTCTTCGACGATTTCACCATCTCCTTGTCTACGAACTTTCGAAGGGATTCTGCTCCGGAGTTGTAGATCTTGCACCACCTATCCCTCTTGAAGATGAATAGTCCCTAACCACTTTAGGACTTCGAGACTTTGACATTCCACTCTTTAGTACGCACCAAGAGACTTAAACCTCGCACACCTTTCCCAGATCCAACGATCTGAAACAATTCTTCTCCCTCTTGGACATATCTTGAGTGATACTTTGTGAAATCTTCATAGCTTCACTCCTTTGAATATTTCTCTTCACTATCCCTTCTGAGCTTGATTCTTTTGAGGATTTTTATCTCCCACGCACTCCTTGGATTTCTGGGATCTTGAAAAACTCAGATCGAAGGATTTCTTCGAAAGAAATTATGCCCGCACTCCTTGCACCTCTATGTTCCTTTTCTTCGACACATATTCGCTCCTTGATTTTGTGCATTCCTTGCACTTAGTATAATTTCCCATCATTTCTTATGAAATCCTCTAAGTCAATTCAATACTCCATCGACGCACTCCTTGTGTACAAGATGCACTCCTTCCATACGAGTTCTCAGAAGAGAAACGATTGAAACTTATCCAATTCGTCACAATTTCATATGATGAACCATAAAAAATCACACATAAATGAAATGAACTAAAACACACACAGAATGCATCATTCATTCAATCACACTTCAAAATGAACATTGTCCAAGGAATTGGAACAATTATGTTTGATCTATTCATTCATGAAATAAATTACATAGTATTACAGTTCTTCACTGCATCTTTCTTCTTTTCCTATATGCTACTCTAAGAAAAATCCTCCTATCTCTTGTTCTCTCTCTGCTCTACTCTAATACAATAGAAAAACAAAACTATCTAAGGAGTGGATCCTCAATCTCTTCTCCATCATGTCTGCAACCTATCCTATCAGTTTCTAGTAGTTACCTACTTTGTCTTATTACAATAACTATCAATTATTACCCGATAAGGTCTTCCACTCTCTATCTGTAACTCCTTTCAGTCGTACAAGACTTTACAAACAAGATATATTTAAAAACGTTTTTTCCAAAATATCTCAACAACTCGTTTTGTTTATGAGTTAAATGTTGATTTCAAATTCTATCATGTTGAGATGCCATATATTTGCCTCCACGCTTGCTTCTTTGACTTTGAAGGTGATGATCCTACATCATACTCCTCTAGCTAAAATATTTATGGGCTCCTATCCATGAGCTCTTGTACTATTTTTCCATGCTTCAAAATATCAGGTTCAGTGACCCAACTTGAATCTTCCATTGGATGATCTTTCCACTTCACTAATTTTTAAGGATACGTCTTCCTCCTGGTCTTCTTTCCAACTCTTTGTTCTATGATATTCTTCTTCTGAGGTTTTTCTACAGTGGGAAATTGTTCTTCCCACTCAACTTATTTCTGATCAATTGGTTCTCCTGCATCATCTCTCATTTAAGGATACATGTCTACAACATTGAATATCGGTGATATCCCAAAACTGTATGGTAATCCAATTTCTTAAGCATTAGCTACAAATTTTTTTGAGAATCCTGCATGGTCCTATCTTCTTCATCTTCAACTTGTTATATGTTCCCCTTGGAAACATTTATTTTCTCAAATGAGCTAAAACTTCATCTCCTACTTTGAATTGAACTTCTCTCCTTTTCTGATCAACTATGTTCTTATATTTCAGGTTGTTTTCCTATAGTTTCTCTCTGACTCTGTCATGGATTTTCTACATTTCTGTTGCAAAATATTCTATGCCAACACTTCTGAATTCATCTTGATTCAGATTTCTCAACTCTGTAATCCCTCTTGGTTGTATACCATACACAATTTCAAATGGAATTTTTCCAATGCTCCTATTCATTGAATTGTTAAATGCAATTTTTCCTTGTGCTAGAATTTGATCCCATTGACGGCCTTGTTTAGTGACTAAACTTATTAACAAGTTTCTCGGAATCATGTTTACTACTTCAGTATGTCCATCCATATTAGGGTGATATGATGAACTAAAGGACAAGTTTGTCCCTAACCTCTTCCATAGAGTTCTCCAAAAGTGTCCTACAAATTTTGTGTCTCTGTCTGAGACTATGCTCCTAGGAAATCCATGTAGTCTCATCACTTCTCTGAAAAACAAATTGTCTATGTGTGTAGCTGTTAAGAACCAAACATCAATATAGCATAGAAAAACTTCAGGAAAAGTACTCAACGCCTTGAAAAAGAGATAATTTCATATAATAAGCCTCTTCGAGGGGGCAACCTCCTTTTACCCCACTTAAATGTTCAAGTACAAGATG
>ML778781.1:362472-402977 GCA_009831015.1 Picea engelmannii | reverse complement strand
ACTAATCTAAATCAAAACTAATGGCCTAAAGCCGACATAAATAAAATAACATTACTAATCTAATATGCCCCAATTAAGTGGTAATGAGCCAATATTAGGGCTTAACAGTAGCATCGTTTGTTTTCTGGCATGGTATGAAATGTGCCATTTTTAAAAATCTATCCACCACAACAAATATGGAATCACTCCCTTTTTGGGTTCTAGGTAATCCCAATAAAAAATCCATACTGATTGCATCCCATGGCCTTTATCGAATTGGTAATGGCTGATACAAATCAGTATTTTGTTGTCTTTCTTTTGCATATTGGTAAATTTGCATTTTTTCACAAACTTTTTCACCTCTTCCCTCATGCTTGGGAAATAGTATGAATTGCTCAGCTGTGCAAATGTTTTATCATTACCAAAATGTCCATCTAAACCTCCCTTGTGTTTCTCTTTCAGCAGGTCATCTCTCATTGAGCATCTTGGTAGGCATAGTTGGCTCCCCTTGAACAATAATCCATTCTGGACAAAATAATCTTTCCATGGGCTTCTTTCTCCCAACAAAGGATTCTTACATGCCTCATAAGCTTCCTTAAAATATGGATCTTCTTGATACATTTCCTTGAGGTGTTCAAACCCTGAGGTCTCCACTCGAAATTCCTGTACAATCAAACTCCTCCTACTCAAAGCGTCTGCAACTTTGTTAGCAGTTCTAGCAATATGATTAATAAAAAAAGTAAAATTCTGCATAAATTCTACCCATTTAGCATGTCTTTGATTCAACTTTTCTTTCCTAGTAATAAACTGCAAATCTTTATTATCACTGTACAAGACAAACTCTTTAGGAATTAGATAATGTCTCCACTTCTTTAAAGCTTGAATCACTGCATAAAATTTATTTTCATATGTGGAATACTTCTTCTTGGTTTAATTCAACTTCTCACTGAAATAAGCAACTGGCCTATTATCCTAACTCAATACTACTCCAATGGCTACTCCACTTGCATCACATCTCACTTGAAATGTTTTTTCCAAAATCTGGTAAGACCAGAATTGGTTGTTCTGTGATCTTTTCCTTCAACACCTTGAAACTTTTTTCAACTTCCTATGTCCATTTAAAAGACTTGTGTTTCTTCTTCACGATGTCCAGCATGGGTGTACATATACCACTGAAATTTATGATAAACGTTCTATAAAAACTTGCTAACCAATGAAAACTTTTTACCTCAGATGGCCATTCTTTGATTGCTCTCACATTTTCTAGATCCATGTTCAATACATTTGAAGAGATCACAAAACCCAAGTATATGAGTTATGTCTTCATAAAAGAGCTTTTCTTCAGATTTATTAGCATTTTTTTCTTGTTGCAACCTTCTCATCACTGATGTCAAATGTTTCAAGTGTTCTCCCTTTGTCTTACTGAAGATTAGTATGTCATCAAGATACACTATGACAATTTTTCCTATTAAGTCTTTCAACACTTCATTCATTAATCTCATAAATGTGCTTGGGTCATTTTTCAACTTCATTTTTCAACCCAAATGGCATGACCAACCATTCACACAAACCTTCATTTGTCTTAAATTCTGTCTTCCATTCATCTCCCTCTCTCATCCTTATTTGATGATATCCACTCTTCAAGTCTATATTAGAAAAATATATTTCTCCACTCAAACAATCCATCAAATCATACATCATGGGTAAAGGGAATCTATACCTAATGGTGATCTTAATGATGGCTCTGGAATATGTACACATTCTCCATCCTCCATCCTTATTTGGACTCAACAAAATTGGTATTGGGAATGGGCTTAGGATTTCCCTGACTAAACCTTTATCCAAAAAATCTTGGACTTTAATCTTGACTTCCTCATTCTCTCTAGGGGTCAACCTATAAGCTACTTTGTTTGGTAAACTAGGTCCTGGAATAAGGTCAAGATGATGGCTTAAACTAGGTCCTAATGGGTGGCAATGAGTGAGGTAAATCATCCACTACTATGTCAACAATTTTTTCTAAGAATTCTTGGATTTCTTTAGGTAAATCTTCCACATAAGTATTTGTAAGGATAACTCTTGGATTCCTCACTATAGAAAACTGCATCTCCTGCTCCTTATTGACTTCATTCAAGAGTTCCTTCCCACTCATGAGAAGTATACTTGAACTACCTTCCCTCTTTTTCTCTTTGTCTTCTATTGGCAACAACATATGTGTCCTACCATTCTTTTCTAAGGTATAAGTATTCTTCCTCCCATCATGAATAACTTTTCTGTCAAACTTCCATGGTCTCCCCAATAAAATATGACATACATCCATAGGAATTACATCACATAATATTTCATCCCTATAACTTCCTATTTTAAATTCAACTTGGCATTGTTTACTTACCATTACTTGATGTCCTTTATGCAACCATGATACCTTGTATGGGTTTGGATGTGCAGTTCTCTCCAACTCCAGTTTATCCACCATCTTTGTGGATACTATATTGTTAGTGCTCCCACTGTCTATGATCACCTTGCAAACTCTGTCTTTCGTTTTGCAAGTAGTTATGAATGGAATTTTTTGTTGAATTAGTTCCTCTACCTCCTTCTCCGGTTTAAGAATAAATTTCCTCATATTGAGGTTCTTTCCCCCTTCTGCTTCTTCTTCTTCCACATGATTTTGTGCTTCAGAAATGTGTGTTTCTCCTCCTCTAGTGTCTTTCTTCTTCTCTATACATTCCCAAGACATGTGCCATGTCTTTCTACAGAAATAACATCTTATTTCACCTCCTCTGGCTCTTCCTCTTCCTCCAACAAAAGAGATTCTTCCTCCATGTTGTCCTTCCTTATAACTTCCACCTCTCTTAGGGTGACTATGTTTCTATCCGGCTTCATGCTTTGGTTTCTAAAACTTCTCTCTGTTGGTTCCCTTACCTCTCCTTGAATTTCCTCGTTTGTTTCGTTGGGTTTGTTTTCTGGCCAACTTCTCTTCATATTATCAAATTATAGAATTTCTTAGGGTGTTGTATATGTCATTGCAAAATCCAATTCTAGGTTGCATCATAGTCCCAACTTGACCATGAGAATCCATGGTGAAGAATTCAATAGGCAGGGCTAGGTTTAATTCTTACATGCAAAGGAGGTGGGAGTATGTCCTTGTGAATCCTCTACCTACTCTTGAGAACTAATATGAGGGGCAACAAAACATGTGTTACTAAATGAGGAAAAGACATGGCTTAGCTCTATATACCATAGTTGATTAGGGGATTACATGATGAATAAGCCCTCCTTTTTTTTTTTAATATTCCTTGGTTAAGAGTTGTGGGTTCCTTAGACAATAGATTAGCCTATGGATTGAATTCTCTCAAAATCTAAAAAATTGCAACCTTATTTAGACTAAGAACCTCCTTGTTGATTCATTCGATGATCAAGGCACACTTGTTGTATAATGGGGTTGACTTTGATTCCATCGTGTTTATAACGAAACTTGAATATTCAATGGCAATAAACAATTGAATGTTGGATTATTTTGTGATCATGAGACCTTGAGGTAGAGAATAGACCTCAACTTGATTGTTTTTAGATATTCCTAGGCCCTGAGAAAATGTTACTTTCATTTTTCCTTCAAGATCTAACACAACCCACCCCCCCACCACACCTTCCACCCATTATGAAACTCCATTATTTTGAGGTGTGTATGGAGTTGTATTTTGTCATGATATTCCACTTTTTTTTATATATCTACTCAAATTATTTCCCACTAAACTCTCCTCCATTACTAGTCCTCGACACTTCTATTTTCTTGTCAATCTAATTTTGTACAAGAGATTTAAACTATTTGATTTTTTTGAAAATATCAAAGTTCTTTGTAACATCCCTAGTTTTAATCCCTGCAAATTATAATGTAATTGTATAAATGTGATTTAGGTTGGTGAGTCAATATGTTCAGGGCAAAGATTCCATATTGATTAATATAGTCGAGGGTCTAACTATATATTATGTACATTGAAATAATTAATAAAATAATAATTGTTGGTTGCGAGATGAGAGCGATAGAAATGATGGGGGGATATGATTCCACAAGAGAGGGGGCTAAAGGGGGATCCAAGGGAAACCCATGTCATTTGCTTGAGTTAATGTGCCATTACCACATAATCCTCCCTTTGACTTGTTAGACACTCAAACCTTGAATTCATGTAAGAGGGTGGGTGTGAGAAGTCACATCCCATAGTTATTGGGATAATGGGGTTGAAGTACAATCAAAATTGGGGAATGTATGAGTCAATATGAATGGAGGGAAATAAAATTTTTATGTAAAAGGAGGAGAATTTTTACATGCCAATTTTGGGCAGCAAGAGAGGAGCCGAGTGTTGGGAAGAGCACCAACCATGTTGTGCTTGATGGAATCCATTATTAGGATTTGTTTATGCTGTAATTGTGGTCGATGTTCTTATAAAAACGGGTTGTGTGCATGTGGGACATTTATTGTTGAGGAAATGGCTCAAGAGCCTTGTTAAGGTTGCTCTGAAAACTCTTGGAGTAGATGAGAGTTTATAGAGTCCCCAGTTGTGATATTGATGGCTAATCAAGTGCATTGGAGCCTTGGAGGGAAGTGGTAAGGCCCAAGGGACTGCATGGTAGAGAAGGGAGATCCCATTCCTAGGGTTCTGTAGGTTGTGAAGAAGATATCTGGTGGATTGAAACAGTTTTTAGAGTAGAGCCTAGGTTTTTGGCTTGTTGATTATGGAGAGTAGACAACCACGAGGGTCAAACCTCCTTTTGGACTCATAGCCTCAACTTAGAGGTGGATTGTTGTTGAGATAAAATTAACAACAAGACTGTCGTTGGGAGGAACATACTGCATACACAACTAGTTGGTTATTTTATAAATAGATAAGTTTTATGTTATGTTTAATATGTTAATTCCACTATGTAAATGAATATTTGAATGTTGTGTGTTTTCTTGATTTATTGCATTCATGGGTTTTAAATATGTTGTTAGATGCATGTTAAATTATGGGACAACTACCCCTTGGTTTATTTTATATGTATGGAGAATTTTAAATTTCATTTCTAGCAAGTAAGTATGTTAAATATATTATCAGAGCTTAAGGTTCAACATTGAACCATATGGGCTAGAGTATTAGTTGATGTTGAATTTGGGAAAAGTGATGAATTTCAGGGTGAAATTCCCAAATTTTTGGGTGGATAACGCGTGTAATTTGGAAAGGGATGCAAAATTAACAGTTGTAGGGTCATGTTTGGCCATGGGAAGCTAAGTTTGAAGCTTCCATGGAAGTGAAAAAATGAACAAACTCTTTTGGCTGAATTGTTTTTTAGTAAAGTATTACATTTTCGAAAAGACTTAATTTCCAGGATTTTTGGAAAATTTCATACAAATGGCAACGTGGACCATACCCGTAACTTGGAATAACAAGTTCCACGGTGGAAAAAGGCAGGGGTCATGGAACAAATTTAATGGATAAATGATTGAGATTACTTGAATTTAAGAATCAATGACTGAGATTTATTTGCGAGTTTGGAGAAACCCAACAAATTTTGGAGTATTTTTGTGAACCGATGGTTGATATCACTTCGATATATAAGATTGATGTTCCAGAAACAACATGGAGGATGTTTTTTGGAATATTTCCTTTGTAAGAATGCATTCGGGAAAATGCATTCGAGAAGGTACCTTTTGGGAAAATCGTCTTTCGGGAAAAGCATATCAGATAAGTGATTTAGGGGAAAATGATTGTGGACTTCATATTTAGTGAAGGGCCATGAGCATGGTAAGTTGATCCTCCCGATGGGAAGATTCTGCAAAGGTGAAGTCTGATAGGCTTGTGGACTACATATTTCTAGAAGAACCGTGAGCATGGTAAGTTGATCCTCTCAATGGGAAAAGTTTGCGAAGATAAAGTATGATAGGCTTGGAGATGTGGATTTTAGGAAGAACCATGAGCATGGTAAGTTGATTCTCTTGATGGAAACATTTTGTGAAGTTAAAGTCCAATAGTCTTGTAGTATGCAAATTTTGGGAAGAACTGTGAGCATGGTAAGTTGATTATCCCGATGGGAAATGTTCACGAAGGTAAAGTCTGACAAGCTTGTGGGTTGTTTATTTAGGGAAGAACCACAAGAATGGTTATTTGATAATTTGATGGGAAATTTCCATGAAGGTAGATCCTGATAGTATTTCAGGATGCGGATTTTAGGAATAACCACGAGCATGGTAAGTTGATACTCTGATGGGAAACATCTATGAAGGTAAAGTCGGATAGGCTTCCAACTTGTGGGATTTGGGAAAACCTTATGATAGGTGAAGGTTAGATTAACATAAGTCTACAGTAGTGCCAGACAGTTTGAATATGAATTCAACCTATTTCAAGGACCTATACAATAGTAAACCAGTCAATTCTACGAATATTTTTAGGATTTCGAAGGTCATAAACTTGTAGAAGCATTTTGAGGCCCTAAAAACCATTTTCAGGGGGTCAAAATCCCGAGAACTATATCCATATTCAATACACACAATCAATGTTTCTTAAATGAAATAAATTGGTAAGATCTTTCCAATGAGCTATTATGAGTGAAAAACATATCTCATATGAGAAAGTTACAACTGAAACTATACAAGGTATAAATTAGGTACCAATTTACTTCCAGAGGGCATAAATCATTGCTTAGGAGTCATTTTGGAACATATGATCAATATGTGGAAAGTTAATGGACCATAGAAGAAAATCATGGAAATAGAATAGGAATTTGGGTACCTGAAATTGTACAGGATGGAAGAGAAGACACGTGTAACATAGAGGGATAAAAATGAGAAAATAGTCTAAATTTTTGCAAACCATAACCATCATCTTGGAGCCCAGATAAAGGTGAAATTTTGATATATAGATAAAAAAGTAGGAATGGAGATACCCATTTGGACTCCTGGTAAAATTCATAAGGAGTTGGTGTGGAGATGCTCAAACAGGGAAAAATTCACTATTTTTGGGCACACTTCGGGGATTTTTGAAATCTTTGGAGGAGGAAACGACACCCCAAATCACAAATTTGAAAAAAAATAAATCAATGGACATTTTACCTACACATCAATTCAAACAACTTATGTTGAGGCGATTTTTCCTAGGTTTGTTCCATTTTGGAGCTAACCAACTTTGGCTAAAATTTCTAAGTCTGAAGTAGGTGTAAAAGCACAAAGTCATCTATTCCATATTTATGTAGAATTTGACTAGAGAATTGAATTCCAAATATGGGAGTCGATTCATGTTTACTATACTAAATCCTGTTTGTGCTTGATATAATTTTTTTTTATGTTTCCTAGTGGTTTTTTTTGCTATGCGTAGCCCAAGTTAGCCTATGAAAAATGTCACACTGGTAAAACAAGTGCAAAACAATGGGTGAAATTGTTGATTTCAAAGAGCCATAACTTTTATCTCAGTAATCAAATATAGGCATGAGTATAGCCATTGGAAAGGTAATCTAGAGGAAAACATGATACAAGGTTTAACTTCTCTAGGGAAGAATCAAGTTTCTCCATAAAGTTGCAGGAAAAAGTGGAATTGGATTCCATGAACCATGTAACTACTTAAAATGAAAGTTTTCCAAAACAATGTCAATTTTGGAAAAACATTTCCAATTGTCAGTTTTGGGTAAGAAATAGTTCAGATACTCATGATGGTTCCTATATAATGTTGTGAAGGAACATTTTGGAGTGCATTATCTTGGAAAATTAAAAAGAGGTTGAGCTTTAAATAATAGGGTATTGTGATGAGTAGGGGGACACTCAAGGAAGGAGTGTTGTTTCAAGCTATTATCAAGAAAAAGATAAGATATCATGAGTGAAGATTACGCGAGTTTGTTGCAGATTATAGTTCTAGATCCTAATGGTTATGAAAACAGGGAAAAGCTTGTAGAGTTTGTTGAAATAGTAAAGTGTTGGAAGAGGGAAGTGCAGAGCTACAAAGAAGGAAATGAAAAGTTGATAAAGGGATTAGAAAGAGCATAGAAAAATTAGTATTCAGCTACTACAGAGTCTAAATGTCTTGTAAGCAAGAATAAATACAGATTCTCACATAAAACATGAAACCAATAGGTGAAGAATGTCATCAATGGGCACAAAAAGGTAAGGTAAGACTTCATATCCATGAAGGTATAAATGTAATGATGGATGAAGATATTTCCACAAAAGAAAAGAAAGGAACTTGGAGAAGGAAAGTGGGTCATGGGCTAGGAGAGTCATCTATGAGAGAAGGCATATGAATGCTTGGAAATAATTCCTAGCCAGGAATTAGCCACGTTATTATCATAATGCACAGTGGACGCAGGGTACATGTACAAATAATTCATGGGACAAGATAGGAATTCACAGTGAAACACACAATGTAGTGAATAAAAGTATTTTAAAATTGATAAATCGAATGGATGGATAGAAATAATGGTAATGGATGTCATAATGTTAAGAGTTAAGTTGGTTGGAAAATATCACAACAAGGTAAAAAGTGGGGTTGATTGCCTAAGTGGAAGCAGTGACGAATAGGGAATATTAGTTAGAATGAAAAATGGCCAAGTGGAACTTGGACAAAAAAGGCTCATATCAAGAAATAGTGGTGCACATATAAGTAAAGTGATAGTACACATGGAAACCATGATCTAGAGGAATTAAAGGATAGCCATCTACAACACAAAAATAAATAAATAAAGATGAAATAAATATGCATTAGAAGGCATGGTAGAGATAATGTAGAATGCATAGAGGAAAGATTGAATTCTTAATGCATATTGATGTACATTTGTGCATGTGGAAATTTATGAACATGCTTGTGGCATGCTTGTAGACTAAGAGTGGTATGCTATTATATGTGAAATAATGATTTCTTGATAATTAAATAAGACTAATGATGGATTGTGTATATAGGAAACATGTTTATAGCATGGATGAAAATGATGATGATGTCATTGCTTATGGTAACCATCTGTATGAAGAAAAATAGGATGGAAAAATGTTGACAAGAGGTTGGAGAAGGGATCCTGTGATCTTATATGAAATACCAGTTGATTAGGTAGAATCAAGTAATTTGATAACAACAATGCAGGTAAGAATGTGGTTTCTTATGATACATAAATGATGAAGGGAATTGAGGTAAGAATTACCTTAGTTAAATTTCAATATTTGAATTGATGTTTAAAGGTAGAGGGACTTTGTACACATGTTGTGTAATGTTTGTATGCAATTATATGGAATTTAATTGAATATTATTCTATGATGGGTTATGGGATCATAACCAAGTTGAGTCAGGAGACATATTCCTACTATAAAAATGGATGCCAATAGAGATATACATGTGTGAGACCATGACGTGTCTAGATATGAAAGGGCCATAATGGTATACAAGTGGTCAATTGATCTTCCTAGTTATAATCAAATGTTTGGACTACAACCTTTTTGTCGACACTGAAGAGTGCTAAAGGATTATATTCCTGGTGTTTTGTATGGGTTGAAGACGAAGGTATCCAAAATATTGAAAAAGTAATTGGGAAGAGTTTGGTTGTTTTTTTGAGGCGTAAGCTATACCTTCCAACTCACCATGGTGGAATACATGACATGGGTTGGTGGTATTCTGGAATCAATGCAAGGATGCATTGTGTAGATGTGGCCATGGATATTGGCACTTGGTTTGTTGATAATTTTTTATTGCATTATGAAAATATTGGTATGCTAGATAATGAATGTGTAAGTAATGATAGCTTCATTCCATTTAAATGAATAATAGTTGGAAGTGATTGAATTTTTAGAGTAATATAATTATGAAATCACTTCATGAGTTGATTGAAAATCTTGCAATGAGATGATAATGTGCATGAATACTGAATTTTTTTTTTGTTAAATGAAAGTTGAGAAATTTGCAAGAAAAATCGTCTTGGATATGGAAATGGTGTAAGTCCATAATGAAGACCGATTCTTGTTGTTGCAAGAGTCAAAAATTTTGAGAAGGAAAATTGTTCTCGGGAAACTTGATTTCCTATATGAAACAAATCTGGAAAATTAATAAGTGAATTTCTATGATGATATCTCACGATGATTGTATGTATGTGATATAGATGAGATGATGGATACTAAAGTTGAAAGCTTGGTAAGAATGCTACTGATAGGACACTGGAACCCTATGATTTCCATAGGTTACATATTACCAGTGGAAGTTTGGTAGTAATTTGGAACTCTCCTTGCAAGAGAACACCTTGGAAAATGATGGATTGACCAAGGGACTATGTAGTAGAGAAGGGGATGCTTGAGCTTAGAGGGTGAGTATGGAAAGGAAGAGGAAACTTAATAATGCATATGGCATGGTGGTTGGAATCATGAGGGTGCTTCAGGAAAGAACAATGAGTTGAATTCTTTCCCATGGTATCTTTGTGAATCACGAGATATCCATATAAATAAGTATCAGATTATGACTACAAACTTATTTTAATGCATGTTTATATTTTGGAGTTGAAAAATCCAATGAATAAGATAATTGTTATATGAAAATGACTATAACATATATTTTTTCATGATGGATATATAGGAACAACTGAAGAATGGAACCATAAATTAAGTACCGAGAAATATGAGCATTAAAGGGAAGCAAATCTCAAGAGCAAAGGAATGAAATGAAGAACATCTAGTGGACTTGTTGCAACTCATAGAAAAAAAAGTGGAGCTAAAGATGCAATTTAGGAGGAACACCTATAACTATTTGAAGAAATGGAGATTCCATTATCACAATTGGAGTTCCTAAAGTTGCAGCTCTAAGACTTCCTATCTGACCTTATGTTGGAGCCCTGGAGGGAGGATGTACAAATGGAGGTTCTACACTACAGAGAAGGGGGTACACTTCCTTGGGTTGTGTAGGTTTCAAGGAATGAGAACCCATTGGTTGGAATTGTTATGGGAACCGAAAAAACTACGAAAGTTGTTGCAGTTGGAATTCTTGAAGCCATGTCTCTGATACTTCATGGATGGTTGTGCATTGGAGCTTGGAGGAGAGTGGTACATCCAAAGGGACTTCAGAGAAAAGAAGGGGGTACACTTTCTTGGTTTGTGAAAAATGAGGGGAAAGAGGTATATTTAGTTGGCACTGCTGCCATAATTATAAAATGTGAAATCATTGTGCATGGCTTTGGGCCAAAGTGAATATGTATATATGTATTGGCTAGGGTGTCTATGTATATATGCTTGGGATAAATTCTTGTGTGATATTAGGTCATAGAGTCTTGAATTTTAATATGTGTGTACACTTGTAGGGTGTTGTGCACTGAGGACATTGCAAAAATAAGGGGGATGAGATGTAAAATCCCTAGTTGTAATACCCACAAATTATAATGTAGTTGTATAAATGTGATTTAGGCTAGTGAGATGGTATGTTTGGGGATAAGAGACCATATTAATTAATATGGCCAAGGGCCAAATTGTATATTATGTACATTGAAATAATTAATAAAACAATAATTTTTACTGTGATACAAGAGGGATGAAAATGATGGGGGGATATGATTCCACAAGAGAAGGGGCTAAAGGGGGATCCAAGTGAAACCCGTGTAATTTTCTTGAGTTAATGTACCATTACCATATAATCCTCCCTTTGACTTGTTAGACATTCAAACCTTGGATTCATTTAAGAGGATGGGTGAGATAAGTCACATCCCATAGTTATTGGGAGAATGGGACTAAATTACAATCAACATTTGGGAGTGTGGGAATCACCATTCATGGGGGAAAAGGAAATTCGTATAGAAAAGGAGAACAATTTTACATGCTAATTTTGGGTAGCAAGAGAGGAGTTAAGTGTTGGGAAGAGAACCAACCATGTTTTGCTTAATGAAATTAATTATTGGGATATGTTTATGATAGAATTGTGGTCGATGTGCCTATAAAATCAGGTTTTGTGCCTATGGATCATCTCTTGTTGAGGAAATGACTCAAGAGCCTTGTGAATGCTATTGTGAACACTCCTAGAGAAACTAAGAGTTATTGGAGTCCCCAATTGTGATATTCCTTGACAAATGAGTGCACTAGATATCTGGAGGGAAGTAGGAAGGCCCAAGACACTATGTGGCAGAGAAGGGGTATCCCATTTCTTGGGTTGTGAAAGTTGGGGGGAAGAGAGATAGTGGATTGGAACTACTATTAGAGTAGATCCTAGATTTTTGGGTTGTTGATTATGGAGAGTGGGAAACCAAGAGGGTCAAACCTCTTTGTGGTCTCATAACCTCAGCTTAGGGATGGCTTGTTGTTGAGAGAAAGAAAACAACAAGCCTATGGATGGGAGTAACATCATTTGTACATGGCCAATTGGTTATTTTATAAACATACAAGTTTTATGTTTTGTTTATTATGTTAATTCCTTTGTGTAAATGAATATTTGAATGTTTTGTGTTTTATTTATTTATTACATTCATGGGTTTGAAATATGTTGTTAGATGCATGTTAAATTATGGCCTTCTTGCCCCTTGGTTTATTTTATATGTATGGAAAATTTTAAATTTTGTTTCTACCAAGAAGGTACATTACATTCTTCAAGAAATACCACTATGTCTTCCTATAGAAATCATCTATAAATGAGACATAGTATAGAGATCCTCCTAGATATGGAATAGGTACAGGTTGAAACACATAATTGTGTATCAACTCGAATCCTTTTTTCTATGGTAGCAATAGATGGGAATATCACTTGGTTCTATTTACCATAAACATTATGTTCCTAGAAATTGAAATATAAAGAACAATTAGGGATACCTTCAAACATACATTTATTTTGAAAAGCATGAAATCCCTTTTCTCCAATATTTCGCATTATCTGATGCTAGAGCATCATCTTCTCTATAGGAAGAGTACGAGTTCTATCATTTTCATTCTCATGAACAACAGTATTGGTAATAGTGCTTCCAAACAACTTGTACTTATTTTCAATCCAAACTCCCCTTAAAAACACCATTGATTCTTGAACCATATTGCATGTATCCTTTTCAAATATAGTTTTCACACTCACATCACTCATCTTACGTCTCACATATATTAGCTTTATATCCAAACCTAGAATATGAAGAATATGAGGAAGGTTTTTAACTCATCCATATTTAAGAAACAATTGGAGCCTTATACATCCTATGATTTTAGTTGTCAAGTCATCTCCTAGGAAGACATCGCCTCAATTATATGTATTCATATTCACAAAACCACTCCCTATGAGGAATCATATGAAAAGGAACTCCCGAGCTAATAATCCATGTATCATGATCTGAGTGTTTACTTGTAGATGATTAGTACACATCACTCCCTTCCTCTGAGGAGGCCCTCCCTTCTTTGGACGGAGCATCATTAGATCCCTTTATTTTATCAACATTTTTTTATCTACAATATTTCTTATAATCCCCAATTTTATCACATTCCAACATTTCCTTATATATTGTCCTAGAGATTTAGATCCACCTTTAGATTTCAATCTACCTCTCGAAGACTTTTTTTTGTTACTATTAGTGGGGCATCCTCTCACGAATAAGGAATCCCTAGTCTAACTATCCATGGTTTTCTACCTCATTTCTTCCAATAACAAGGATTTAACCATATCATCAAGCTTTAATGTGGTTGTGTTCCTCCAAATAGCTACAACTAGGGTATCCCATGAATCTAGCAAAGAACATATTAGACTAAAGCACTTATCTTCTTCATAAATTTTAATATCAATGGACACAAATTGAATTACCATAGTGTTAAAGGTGTTGATATGCTCTATCACAGAGTCACCATCATTCATCCTCAGGAGGTACAACTTCTTTTGAAGGAATTTTTTTTTTACTAGAGACTTATATCGATACAACTCCCCTAACTTATACCATAACTTATTAGTTGTATCTTCTCTTGAGAAATTTAGTGACATTGAATTTGAAATGCATAACCATATGATACTCTTGGCCTTCCTATCCAACTTTTTGCAGTCTACCACTACCATACTCGAAGGTATAATACTAGGATCTACAATGATCCACTACTCTTTATCTACAATAAGGTCCTCCATATTGAGCTTCCATAGCTCAAATATATGACCATTTAATTTCTCAATCTTGATTCTAGAACTACTTTCCATTCTCTTTCACACAAGAATCACTACAGTAGCTCCCACTAAAACTAGGTTTATCACAAAACCAAGATAAACTTTCTCTACCTAGAATGAGTTGAACATTGGCAACAAAGGCACCCCCCTTAAGTGATAAGCTCATTCTAATACCAAATCAAAGTTTTAAACCTATGTAAGTGAAAAATTCATACTGATTCTTAAGTAAAATATAAAGAACAACAATTGTACATAGACATCACATATAGGTTTTCCTAGAAACCCTTAACTAGGATAACTATCCTATATTGGAGCCACGACTTTACCTTCTTCATTATATTAACTTGTCTAGTCACAATACAATATTTAGGTATTTTGTATCATCCAAAACCTTAATCCATTGAGTTGGATTAAATTACAATGCCAATCCCTTAATGACAATTACATTAAAATGGTCTGAAAACCCATTGGTTGAAAAAGAACAAAAATATGCCAAAACATGGATCAAATGAACCCAATGTTTCAAGGCGATGCCCCAAACCCTGACGAGGTTGGGATAATTCCCCTATTTTTAGTGTAATTATTGGATTTTCATTTAGTGTAATCCATGCACAAATGATATAATATATATCCAAGACAACTATGTCAATGTATCTACTAATGTTATTTTTTTAATTGATTGGAGAGTTAAGTCATATGAGAATACCAAAGGAACATGCAAACGGTGAACCTAAAGTAGCATTTCTTTTGGAGAAGTATTATTTTCGATTAAAATCTAATTTCCATCAATTCAAGTACATGCCTTGAAATCCCATGAAGTATGGCCCATTTCTAAAAATTAAGTTTTGGTCTTCCTTATGTTGAAATAAAGAGGCAATGTAGCCCATTCACGTAGAAATAAATACATTTTCCCATTTATGAGGGGGTATAATATTCCCCTAAAAGTTCCAAGGCATGAAATTGGTTATTTGTTGTTGTTCCAACACCCCATTTAAAATTTATTTTCATTTTTCCAAAATAGCTATCATTGCATATATCGTGGAAATTGATGTTATAACAACAAGAGAGAGTTTTCTTACCAGTCCATGCCTCATGAGGATTCATATCAACTAGTGTTGATGTAGGTGATCAATTGATCAGATAAAATGTAGTATTTACTACCTATGCCAATAATTTATGTTCTATGCCCACACCTCTAAGCATATTTTTTTCCTTTTCCATCAATGTAATGTTCATTGTTTCTACAATTCCATTCTATTTTTTTTTTTTATAAATGGGAAGTAGTATTATAAAGGTGGAATATCTTTGTGTCGTTTGAATTTGATATTCTAGGTGGCTAAGTTCACCATGGAGATGTGGGGTGAAACTTTGGTAATTAATTTTGTAGCTTACTCGAACTATGTGGAAATTGGTTGGCAATTTGTTGTATTTCATAGTTTGAAGGTTCATTCTGCAATCTAAAAACTAGTGGAAACCCGCCTTGATAATTTTGGTGTTGGTTTGGCCCTAGTGCTTGAAATGTGGGGTTTAGACACAAAAGAGCATAGACATCTGGTTTGGTGTGCTATCTATGAGATATTGTGATTACAATGAGTTCTGAGTCACCATGAAAGTCCAATTTCAATCAACCACTCTAAAGTTTCTAATTGAACTAGTTGGTTATGTGACCAAGAGGTATCCCTAAATCATGGGAAAGTAGAGGTTTTGGAAAAAATTTTCTCAACAAGGAAGGAAAATTGCAAATCTTGAGGAGGAATGCAGTATTTCAGACATATGGTGACATGCTTGGCATGAAGCTCATAATTTGGGATACCACAACAAAGATTATCAATTGGCTCAATACCTACGAAAGGTGAATAAGAGGAATCAATTCAATAAGACCTGGGAGATGTGGAGATGGAACCCATGGAACAAGAAAACATCCCTCCATAAAATAAACAAAATGAGATACAAAGTAGGCAAAAATTTGTCTCATTCTAAGTTTTTCTATGTTTTACAAAACAATATTGATTCTAAGACAATTTAATAGGAATTATACCAATAAAATCAACATGTTTTTCTCTTCTTTTTTTTTAAATAATATTAATTTTGATGATTTTGACATTTTATAATAATTCTATGACTACGATATCATAACAGTTACACATTTTATATTATTACATTATACAATAAAGATACAACACCATTTTAATATCAAATTAATTGTTTCCAAAAAAAAAATATTTAAAAATAACATTTTACCACAATTTATGCATTCATTCAAATTTATTTAAATTAGATGAATGATTATTATGGAAACAAAATATACTTTCTACACATTTTGTATTATTATGTTATGTTATAAAATAAAGTTACAACACCATGTTAATATAAAATTAATTCCTTCACTTAAGAAAACCTATTTATGAATAACATTTTACAACAATTTATATTTTCATATAAATTTGATGAATGATGGAATGATTATCAAGGAAACAAAATATACTTTCAAAATTTTAAGTTAAATGAATTGTTACTATCAAAGCAAAGTGTTAAACAAAATATACTTTCAAATGTTCAAAGCTAAATCTAAGCTTTCTATGGGAAGGTATAACACTAGTGCCTTCCTCATATTCATTATGAGCCATAGGTTTTTTCCATCCTTGTTGGCTTCGTTAACACTATCATTCATTACATGGTCGCAAGGAAGTCCAATTAGTCTAGAATATTTAATGATCTTCCTTAACGAAATCTAGCCTTTGTTTTGAGAGTTCAATTAGTTTTGGATATTTAATAAACTTCTTTAACCAAATGGCTTAGGGTTTGTCTTGAAAGGTATAATACTAGCGCCTCATTCATACTTATTATCATAAGTTATTTTTTATTTTAGTTTTTAGTTAAAAAAATTATAATATTTAGGTTATGAGTTTAATTTGTATTGATACAATTTTAAAATTTTGATATGTATTTATATTATTGTGTATAAATAAAATTTAGTTATTAAAATAATTTGTTGGTGGTTTGTAAGGGAGTAGTCTTGAGATGTCTATGAATCTTGGATTGTTAATTTGTTTTTTTTTATTACATGTGAAGAAGATGAACTCTTAGTCAATTAGAAATAGTTTTAGGTCATACTTTAAGATCAAAAGATAATTTCAACTTCAATAATACATGCAAGAAAACCAATATCTCATATTGTCATCACTAAAGTTATAATAGTAAGTTCAAATTCTTTAAGTAGTATTTAGCCTTAATCACATATATGAAACTAAATATTATTTTTAATTGAAATTTAATCTTTTATTTAAAAAAAAATCTTCTTCAACATTTTGCTAATATTATCTTTAATTGAAATTTAACCTTTTATTTAAAAAAAAAATCTCCTTCAACAATTTTACTAAGAAATATAATAATTTATTATTTTTTTTTTTTAAATAAAACTTATATTAATCTNTTGAAATTTAACCTTTTATTTAAAAAAAAAAATCTTCCTCAACAATTTTACTAAGAAATATAATAATTTATTATTATTTTTTTTTAAATAAAACTTATATTAATCTAATTTTATTATGAAAAATTGTATGGTTAAAAATTTGTCTTTGTCATTAGTTTTCTTTGTTTAAGCTTTCTTTGTTATAAGCTTTCTTTGTTATAATGGTAGTAGGGTTTTTTTTGTTATAGTTGTAGTAGATATTGTATTAAGATGGTTTATGATAAATAGTGAATAATTGTTTTTTCAGTAGTAATTTTTTTTGTTATAATGTAGTAGATATTGTATTAAGTATTTTTTTTTGTTATAGTGTAATAGATATTGTATTAAGATGGTTTATGATAAATAGTGAATAATTTTTTTTTAAATAAATGTGTTAGTTATAAGTGATTTGTTATTAGTTTTTTTTTAATAACTATAGTAAGTTTTTTTTATTAAGATTGTTTAGGATATTAATAACCAATAATTGTTTTTAAAGAAAGAATGATTTGTCATTACTTTCTTTGTTATAATTGTAATACTACTTCTGTAATAAGATTATGAAAATAATTTCTCTTACTAAAATTTCTTGAGTGATTTGTCACTATTTTTTTGTGTTATAATTGTAGTAAGTATTTTATTAAGATTATTTATGATACTAGTGAATAATTGTTTTTAAGAAATGAATTGTGTTAGTTATAGGTGTTTTTTTATTAGCATTTATTTTTTAAAATTTTAATAAATTTTTTATTAAAATTATTTAGTATATTGGTAATGAATAATTATTTTTAATAAAGAAATTATATTATTGTGATTAAAATTTAACATTTCAATTTTTAAAATTGGGATTATCATAAAAAAATTTAAACAATTATGGAGTAAGATTTTAACTTTGAAAATTAAAACATTGAATTTTAAATGTAATATATATTTTTTTCTTAAATACAATCTACATTGAATTCCAAAAGTAACTAATATATATTATTTTCTTAAAAACAAAGATTGTATTTGTTTTTATTTATGTTTATTATATATTTTAGAAATCAATTTGCATTATTATAATAGAATTTAATCAATGACAATATTTAATGTTTATTTTTATAAAATTAGCTAAAGTTTAATCTATGAGAATTTTTTTTATTGCAACTTGAATCAATAATTTACTTTTGCTCATTCTCGTCGATCTTTTTTTATTAGTCTCAAGAATAAGGAACATATTTTTAATTCTCGTCGATCTTTTTTTATTAGTCTCAAGAATAAGGAACATATTTTTTATTCAAAGGAAAAATCTCTAAGTAAACATTGGCAAAAACATGATTTTCAATGATCATAATTCCTCCATAAATTTCTTATTTATATGTCATTATATGGGAGGGGCATTTATCATTTTAATTAATTGAGGTAATATCTAACTCTAATGACCTTCCTTCACCAACTTTTTTTCACTTGACATAGCCTTTTGCATCGCCTCACCAACTTCATTGCACCTACCACGACCTTTCTATACTGCCTCTAATATATGTCTATTATTTAATCCTCACTAATATCTATGCATTTCCTTCTTCAATTACTAGAGGGTATCAAACCCTTAATTCTTTGCTTCCCACTCAAAATTTTTCCATTACCTTGGAATATTGTTGGCTACAAAGCTTTCTCTAAAGTTTCATGAGATGTAGAAGCTTATTTTTCCATAGCTCCTCCATCTTACCCTTAACTCATTTGTATCTATTTCAAAGTAGGTACCTCTCAAGTTTATTAATACTAAGGCCTAGTGTATTAATACTAAGGCCTTGCCTCTTATTGCTCATAAGGGTACTATGAAGGGTGCATTAATACTAAGGCCTTGCCTCCCATTGCTCATAAGGGTACTATGAAGGGTGATGACAACGTAGAATCATGTGATGTGTGATATTTTCTCTAAACTATTAATGGTGATGCAACCTTATTTTCATTAGGAGGAACAATTTTGTTAAACAAATACTTAATAGGGTCATATCTATAATGGTCCATTCTTTTGCATTGTTGAAAATAGTTTCTATAATTAATATTGGCGGCATTCTTTAATAGATTAGATATTTGATTATATACCAACATATTTTAAGAACCGTGTATAGTATTCAATCCTACTTATCTTCATAGGAGTGGATCATCCTCCTCCATCTTGCAAAATGGGTGAGAATGGAACTTTACATGTAGGGGTTGTCCACTTACCTAAAACACATGGTTGATGTGGGAAAACCTTCCACACCAAATTAAGGTTCTTTCTTTTCATCTTATGTCTTACCACATTCTTTATGAAGTCCTTAATTGTGAGTTTCTCCAATAACATCTCCAGAGTTTGTAACTCCAAAGTTGTTATATACTCATCCTAGAGAATTAAGACAAGAATAAATTGCAAATAGAAGTTCAAGGTTTTTTATTCACAATGTTTCATAATCTATGAATCAACACATTTTCACTAAGAAAATTGGTGAGATCCAATGAGCAGTAGCCCAAGTAAGCTTAAGAACTAGATTGCACTCATCCTTCATTTTTCTTATTTTCACTCATAGTTTACAAGTGTCTTGCATGCACAACACATGTACACTTGAAATCCATGTTTCAATTACAACTCTTTTTGTATTACCAGGTAATAGATTTTGGCATGGTATGAACTGTGCCATTTTTTTAAATCTATCCACCACAACAAATATGGAATCACTCCCTTTTTGGGTTCTAGGCAATCCCAATAAAAAATCCATATTGATTGCATCCCATGGCCTTTATCAAATTGGTAATGGCTGATACAAACCAATATTTTGTTGTCTTCCTTTTGCATATTGGTAAATTTGCATATTTTCACAAACTTTTTCACCTCTTCCCTCATGCTTGGCCAATAGTATGAATTTCTTAGTTGTGCAAATGTTTTATCATGACCAAAATGTCCAGCTAAACCTCCCTTGTGTTTCTCTTTCAGCAGGTTATCTCTCATTGAGCATATTGGTAGGCATAGTTGGCTCCCCTTGAACAATAATCCATTCTGGACCAAATAATGTTTCCATGGGCTTCTTTCTCCCAACAAAGAATTCTTACATGCCTCATAAGCTTCCTTAAAATCTGGATCTTCTCGATACATTTCCTTGAGGTGTTCAAACCCTGAGGTCTCCACTCGAAATTCCTGTACAATCAAACTCCTCCTGCTCAAAGCGTCTGCAAATTTGTTAGTAGTTCCAGCAATATGTTTAATAAAAAAAAGTAAAATTCTGCATAAATTCTACCCATTTAGCATGTCTCTGGTTCAAATTTTCTTGCCTAGTAATAAACTGCAAATCTTTATTATCATTGTACAAGACAAACTCTTTAGGAATTAGATAATGTCTCCACTTCTTTAAATCTTGAATCACTGCATAAAATTATTTTTCATGTGGAATACTTCTTCTTGGTTTCATTAAGCTTCTCACTGAAATAAGCAACTGGCCTATTAGAAGACTACTCCAATGGCTACTCCACTTGCATCACATCTCACTTGAAATGTTTTTTCCAAAATCTGGTAAGACCAGAATTGGTTGTTCTATGATCTTTTCCTTCAACACCTTGAAACTTTTTTCATCTTCCTATGTCCATTTAAAAGACTTGTGTTTCTTCTTCACAGTGTCCAACATGGGTGTACATATACCATTGAAATGTCTGATAAACTTTCTATAAAAAATTTCTAACCAATGAAAACTTCTTACCTCAAATATGCTTCTTGGAGATGGCCATTCTTTGAATGCTCTCACCTTTTCTAGATCCATCTTCAATTCATTTGAAGAGATCACAAAACCCAAGTATATGAGTTATGTCTTCATAAAAGAGCTTTTCTTCAGATTTATTAGCAATTTTTTCTTGTTGCAACCTTCTCATCACTGATGTCAAATGTTTTAAGCGTTCTCCCTCTGTCTTACTGAAGATTAGTATGTCATCAAGATACACTATGACAAATTTTCCTATGAAGTCTTTCAACACTTCATTCATTAATCTCATAAATGTGCTTGGGGAAATTTTTTAACCGCATTTTTCAACCCCAATGGCATGACCAACCATTCAAACAAACCTTCATTTGTCTTGAATTCCATCTTGCATTCATCTCCCTCTCTCATCCTTATTTGATGATATCCACTCTTCAAGTCTATATTAGAAAAGTATCTTGCTCCACTCAAACAATCGATAAAATCATACATCATGGGTAAAGGGAATCTATACCTAATGGTGATCTTAATGATGGCTTTGGAATATGTACACATTCTCCATCCTCCATCCTTATTTGGACTTAACACAGTTGGTATTGGGCATGGGCTTAGGCTTTCCCTGACTAAATCTTTATCCAAAAAATCTTGGAATTTATTCTTGACTTCCTCATTCTCTCTAGGTGGCAACCTATAAGTTGCTTTGTTTGGTAAACTAGTTTCTAGAATAAGTTCAATATGATGGCTTATATTCCTAATGGGTGGCAATGAGTGAGGTAAATCATCCACTACTATGTCAACAAATTTTTCTAACAATTCCTGGATTTCTTTAGGTAAATCTTCCACATAAGTATTTGTAAGGATAACTATTGGCTTCCTCACTATAGAAAACTGCATCTCCTGCTCCTTATTGACTTCATTCAAGAGTTCCTTCCCACTCATGAGAAGTATACTTGAACTAGCTTCCCTCTTTTTCTCTTTGTCTTCTATTGGCAACAATATATGTGTCCTACCATTATTTTCTAAGGTATAAGTACTCTTCCTCCCATCATGAATAACTTTTCTGTCAAACTTCCATGGTCTCCCCAATAAAATATGATAGACATCCATAGGAATTACATCACATAAAATTTCATCCCTATAACCCCCTATTTTAAATTCAACTTGGCATTGTTTACTTACCATTACTTGATGTCCTTTATGCAACCATGATACCTTGTATGGGTTTGGATGTGCAGTTCTCTCCAACTCCAGTTTCTCCACCATCTCTATGGATACTATATTGTTAGTGCTCCCACTATCTATGATCACCTTGCAAACTCTTTCTTTCGTTTTGCAAGCAGTTCTGAACAAACTTTTTCGCTAAATTGGTTCCTCTACCTCCTTCTCCGGTTTAAGAATAAATTTCCTCATATTGAGGTTCTTTCCCCCTTCTGCTTCTTCTGCTTCCTCATGATTATGTGCTTCAGAAATGTGTGCTTCTCCTCCTCTAGTGTCTTTCTTCTTCTCTGGACATTCCCAAGACATGTGCCCTATCTTTCCATGGGCATAATATCTTATTTCACCTCCTCTGGCTCTTCCTCTTCCTCTAGGAAAAGAGCTTCTTCCTCCATGTTGTCCTTCCTTAGAACTTCCACCTTTCTTAGGGTGACTATGTTTCTTTCTAGCTTCATGCTTTGGTTTCTGAAACTTCTCTCTGTTGGTTCCCTTACCTCTGCCTGAATTTCCTCGTTTGTTTTGTTGGTTTTGTTTTTTGGCCAACTTCTCTTCATATTATCAAATTATAGAATGTCTGAGGGTGTTGTATATGCAATTGCAAAATCCAATTCTAGGTTGCATCATAGTCCCAACTCGACCATGAGAATCCATGGTGAAGAATTCAATAGGCAGGACGAGGTTTAATTCTTACATGCAAAGGAGGTGGGAGTATGTCCTTGGGAATCCTCTACCTACTCTTGAGAATTGATATGAGGGGCGACAAAACATGTGTTACTAAATGAGGATAATACATGGCTTAGCTCTATATACCATAGTTGATTAGGGGATTACATGATGAATAAGCCCCCAATTTTTTTTTTAATATTCCTTGGTTAAGAGTTGTGGGTTCCTTAGACAATAGATTAGCCTATGGATTGAATTCTCTCAAAATCTAAAAAATTGCAACCTTATTTAGACTAAGAACCTCCTTGTCGATTCAATTGATGATCAAGGCACACTTGTTGTATACTGGGGTTGACTTCGATTCCATCGTGTTTATAATGAAACTTGAATCTTCAATGGAAATAAACGATTGAATGTTGGATTATTTTTTGATGATGAGACCTTGAGGTAGAGCATAGACCTCAACTTGATTGTTTTTAGATATTCCTAGGCCCTGAGAAAATGTTACTTTCATTTTTCCTTCAAGATCTAACACAACCCACCCCCCCACCACACCTTCCACCCCTTATGAAACTCCATTATTTTGAGGTGTGTATGGAGTTGTATTTTGTCATGATATTCCACTTTGTTTATATATATACTCAAATTATTTCCCACAAAACTCTCCTCCATTACTAGTCCTCGACACTTCTATTTTCTTGTCTATCTAATTTTGTACAAGAGATTTAAACTATTTGATTTTTTTGAAAATATCAAAGTTCTTTGTAACATCCCTAGTTTTAATCCCTGCAAATTATAATGTAATTGTATAAATGTGATTTAGGTTGGTGAGTCGATATGTTCAGGGCGAAGATTCCATATTGATTAATATAGTCAAGGGTCTAACTATATATTATGTACATTGAAATAATTAATAAAATAATAATCGTTGGTTGCGATATGAGAGCGATAGAAATTATGGGGGGATATGATTCCACAAGAGAGGGGGATAAAGGGGGATCCAAGGGAAACCCATGTCATTTGCTTGAGTTAATGTGCCATTACCACATAATCCTCCCTTTGACTTGTTAGACACTCAAACCTTAAATTCATGTAAGAGGGTGGGTGTGAGAAGTCACATCCCATAGTTATTGGGATAATGGGGTTGAAGTACAATAAAAATTGGGGAGTGTATGAGTCAATATGAATGGGGGGAAATGAAATTTGTATGTAAAAGGAGGAAACTTTTTACATGTCAATTTTGGGCAGCAAGAGAGGAGTCGAGTGTTGGGAAGAGAAGCAACCATGTTGTGCTTGATGGAATCCATTATTAGGATTTGTTTATGTTGTAATTGTGGCCGATGTTCTTGTAAAAACGGGTTGTGTGCATGTGGGGCATTTCTTATTGAGTAAATGGCTCAAGAGCCTTGTTAAGGCTGCTCTGAAAACTCTTGGAGTAGTTGAGAGTTCATAGAGTCCCCAATTGTGATATTCATGGCCAATCAAGTGCATTGGATCCTTGGAGGGAAGTGGGAAGGCCTAAGGGACTGCGTGGTAGAGAAGGGAGATCCCATTCCTAGGGTTGTGTAGGTTGTGAGGAAGATATCTGGTGGATTGGAACAGTTTTTGGAGTTGAGCCTAGGTTTTTGGGTTGTTGATTGTGGAGAGTAGACAACCACGAGGGTCAAACCTCCTTTTGGACTCATAGCCTCAACTTAGAGGTGGATTGTTGTTGAGATAAAATCAACAACAAGACCATCATTGGGAGGAACATACTGTGTACACAACTAGTTGGTTATTTTATAAATAGATAAGTTTTATATTATGTTTTATATGTTAATTCCACTGTGTAAATGAATATTTGAACATTGTGTGTTTTCTTGATTTATTGCATTCATGGGTTTTAAATATGTTGTTAGATGCATGTTAAATTATGGGCCAACTACCCCTTGGTTTATTTTATATGTATGGGGAATTTTAAATTTTGTTTCTAGCAAGTAAGTATGTTAAATATAGTATCAAAGCTTAAGGTTCAACATTGAACCATATGGGCCAAAGTATTAGTTGATGTTGAATTTGGGAAAAGTGATGAATTTCAGGGTGAAATTCCCAAATTTTTAGGTGGATAATGCGTGTAATTTGGAAAGGGATGCAAAATTAACATTTGTAGGGTCATGTTTGGCCATGGGAAGCTAAGTTTGAAGCTTCCATGGAAGTCAAAAAATGAACAAACTCTTTTGGTTGAATTGTTTTTTAGTAAAAGTATTACATTTTCAAAAAAACTTAATTTCTGGGATTTTTGAAAAATTTCATACAGATGGTAACGTGGACCATACCCGTGACCTAGAATAAAAATTTCCACGGTGGAAACTCCATGGTGGAAAAAGGCAGGGGTGATGGAACAAATTTGATGGATAAACGATTGAGATTACTTGAATTTAAGAATCAATGACTGAGATTCGTTTGCGAGTTTGGAGAGGCCCAACAAAGTTTAGAGTATTTTTGTGAACCGATGGTTGATATCACTTCAATATATAAGATTGATGGTCCAGAAACAACATGGAGGATGTTTTTTGGAATATTTCCTTTGGAAGGTACTTTTTGGGAAAATCAACTTTCGGGAAAAGCATATCAGACAAGTGCTTTAGGGGAAAATGATTGTGGACTTAATATTTAGTGAAGGACCATGAGCATGGTAAGTTGATCCTCCCGATGGGAAAATTCTGCAAAGGTGAAGTCTGATAGGCTTGTGGACTACATATTTCCAGAAGAACCGTGAGCATGGTAAGTTGATTCTCTCAATGGGAAAAGTTTGCGAAGATAAAGTATGATAGGTTTGGAGATGTGGATTTTAGGAAGAACCATGAGCATGGTAAGTTGATTCTCCTGATGGAAAAATGTTGTGAAGTTAAAGTCCAATAGTCTTGTAGTATGCAAATTTTGGGAAGAACTGTGAGCATGGTAAGTTGATTCTCCCAATGGGAAATGTTCACGAAGGTAAAGTCTGACAGGCTTGTGGGTTGTTTATTTAGGGAAGAACCACAAGAATGGTTAGTTGATAATTTTATGGGAAATTTCCATGAAGGTAGATCCTGATAGTATTTCAGGATGCAGATTTTAGGAATAACCACGAGCATGGTAAGTTGATACTCTAATGGGAAATGTCTATGAAGGTAAAGTCGGATAGGCTTCCAACTTGTGGGATTTGGGAAAACCTTATGATAGGTGAAGGTTAGATTAATATAGTGATATAGTAGTGTCGAACAGTTTGAAGATAAATTCAACCTATTTCAAGGACCTGTACAATAGTAAACCAGTCAACTCTACGAATATTTTTAGGATTTCGAAGGTCATAAACTTGTAGAAGCATTTTGAGGCCCTATAAAACATTTTCAAGGGGTCAAAATCCCAAGAACTATATCCATACTTAGTACATACAATCAATGTTGCTTAAATGAAATAAATTGGTAAGATCTTTCCAATGAGCCATTTTGAGCGCAAAACATATCTCATATGAGAAAATTACAATTGAAACTGTACAAGGTATAAATTAGGTACCAATTTACGTATAGAGGGCATAAATCATTGCTCAGAAGTCAGTTTGGAACATATGATCAATATGTGGAAAGTTAATGGACCATAGAAGAAAATCATGGAAATAGAATTGGAATTTGGGTACCTGAAATTATACAAGATGGAAGAGAAGACATGTGTAACATAGAGGGATAAAAATGAGAAAATAGTCTAAATTTTTGCAGACCATAACCATCATCTCGGAGCCCAAATAAAAGTGAAATTTTGATATATAGATCAAAAAGTAGGAATGGAGATGCCCATTTGGACTCCTAGTAAAATTCATAAGGAGTTGGTGTAGAGATGCTCAAACAGGGAAAAATTCACTATTTTTGGGCACACTTCAGGGATTTTTGAAATCTTTGGAGGAGGAAATGACACTCTAGATCACAAATTTGAAAAAAAAATCAATCGACATTTTACCTACACATCAATTCAGACAACTTCTGTTGAGGTGGTTTTTCCTAGGTTTGTTCAATTTTGGAGCTAACCAACTTTGGCTAAAGTTTCTAAGTCTGAAGTAGGTGTAAAAGCACAAAGTCATCTATTCCATATTTATGTAGAATTTGACTAGAGAATTGAATTCCAAATATGGGAGTCGATTCATGTTTACTATACTAAATCCTATTTGTGCTTGATATAAATTTCTTTTATGTTTCCTAGTGGTTTTTTTGCTATGGGTACCCAAAGTTAGCCTTTGAAAAATGTCACACTAGTAAAACAAGTGCAAAACAATGGGTGAAATTGTTGATTTCAAAGAGCCATAACTTTTATCTCAGTAATCAAATCTAGGCATGAGTATAGCCATTGGAAAGGTAATCTAGAGGAAAACATGATACAAGGTTTAACTTCTCTAGGGAAGAATCAAGTTTCTCCATAAAGTTGCAGGAAAAAGTGGAATTGGATTCCATGAACCATGTAACTACTTAAAATGAATGTTTTCCAAAACAATGTCACGTTTGGAAAAACACTTCAAGTTGTCATTTTTGGGTAAGAAAGAGTTCAAATACTCATGATGGTTCCTATATAATGTTGTCAAGGAACATTTTGGAGTGGATTATATTGGAAAATTAAAAGGAGGATAAGCTTTAAATAATAGGGTATTGTGATGAGTAGGGGGACACTCAAGGAAGGAGTGTTGTTTCAAGCTATTATCAAGAAAAAGATAAGATATCATGAGTGAAGATTAAGTGAGTTTGTTGCAGATTATAATTCCAGATCCTAATGGTTATGAAAATAGGGAAAATCTTGTAGAGTTTGTTGAAATAGTAAAGTGTTGGAAGAGGGAAGTGCAGAGCTACAAAGAAGAAAATGAAAAGTTGATAAAGGGATTAGAAAGAGCATAGAAAAATTAGTATTCAGCTACTACATAGTCTAAATGTCTTGCAAGCGAGAATAAATAGAGATTCTCACATAAAACATGAAGCCAATAGGTGAAGAATGTCATCAATGGGCACAAAAAGGTAAGGTAAGACTGCATATCCATGAAGTTATAAATGTAATGATGGATGAAGATATTGCCACAAAAGAAAAGAAAGGAACTTGGAGAAGGAAAGTGGGTCATGGGATGGGAGAGTCATCTATGTCAGAAGGCATATGAATGCTTGAAAATAATTCTTAGCCAGGAATTAGCCACTTTTGTCAAAAATATATTCAGAGTAAGAAGGCCACGTTATTATCATAATGCACAGTGGGTGCAGTGTACATGTACAAATAATTCATGGGACAAGACAAGAATTCATAGTGAAACACTCAATGTAGTGAATAAAAGTATTTTAAAATTGATAAATCGAATGGACGGATAGAAATAATGGTAATGGATGTCATAATGTTAAGAGTTAAGTTGGTTGGAAAATATCGCAACAAGGTAAAAACTAGGGTTGATTGCCTAAGTGGAAGAAGTGACGAATAGGGAATATTAGTTAAAATGAAAAATGGCCAAGTGGAACTTGGAAAGAAAAGGCTCAGATCAAGAAATAGTGGTGCACATATAAGCAAAGTGATAGTACACATGGAAACCGTGATCTAGAGGAATTCAAGGATAGCCATCTACAACACAAAAATAAATAAATAAAGATGAAATAAATATGCATTGGAAGTCATGGTAAAGATAATGTAGAATGCATATAGGAAAGATTGAATTATTAATGCATATTGATGTACATTTGTGCATGTGGAAATTTATGAACATGCTTGTGGCATGCTTGTAGACTAAGAGTGGTATGCTATTATATGTGAAATAATGATGTCTTGATAATTGAATAAGACAAATGATGGATTGTGTATCCAGGAAACATGTTTATAGCATGGATGAAAATGATGATGATGTCATTGCTTATGGTAACCATCTGTATGAAGAAAAATAGGATGGAAAAATGTTGACAAGAGGTTGGAGAAGGGATCCTGTGATCTTATAAGAAATACCAGTTGATTAGGTAGCATCAAGTAATTTGATAACAAAAATGTAGGTAAGCATGTGGTTTCTTATGATACATAAATGATGAAGGGAATTGAGGTAAGAATTCCCTTAGTTAAATTTCAATATTTGAATTGATGTTTAAAGGTAGAGGGACTTTGTACACATGTTGTGTAATGTTTGTATGGAATTATTTGAAATTTAATTGAATATTATTCTATGATGGGTTATGGGATCATAACCAAGTTGAGTTAGGAGACATATTCCTACAACAAAAATGGATGCCAATAGAGATATACATGTGTGAGACCATGATGTGTCTAGATATGAAAGGGCCATAATGGTATACAAGTGGTCAATTGGTCTTCCTAGTTATAATCAAATGTTTGGACTACAACCTTTTTGTCGACATTGAAGAGTGCTAAAGGATTATATTCCTGGTGTTTTGTATGGATTGAAGAGGAAGGTATCCAAAATATTGAAAAAGTAATTGGGAAGAGTTTGGATGATTTTTTGAGGCGTAGGATAGACCTTCCAACTCACCATGGTTGAATACATGACATTAGTTGGTGGTATTCTGGAATCAATGCAAGGATGCATTGTGTAGATGTGGCCATGGATATTGGCACATTGGTTTATTGATAATGTTTGATAGCATTATGAAAATATCGGTATGCTAGATAATGCATGTGTAAGGAATGATAGCTTCATTCCATTTAAATGAATAATAGTTGGAACTGATTGAATTTTTAGAGTAATATAATTATGAAATCACTTCATGAGTTGATTGACAATCTTGCAATGAGATGATAATGTGCATCAATACTGACAATTTTTTTTGCTAAATGAAAGTTGAGAAATTTGCAAGAAAAATGGTATTGGATATGGAAATGATGTAAGTCTATAATGAAGACCGATTCTTGTTGTTGCAAGAGTCAAAATTTTTGAGAAGGAAAATCATGCTTGGGAAACTTGATTTCCTATATGAAACAAATTTGGAAAATTAATAAGTGAATTTCTATGATGATATCTCACGATGATTGTATGTATGTGATATAGATGAGATGATGGATACTAAAGTTGAAATCTTGGTAAGAATGCTACTGTTAGGACACTGGAACCCTATGATTTCCATAGGTTACATATTACCGGTGGAAGTTTGGTAGTAATTTGTAACTCTCCTTGCAAGAGAACACCTTGGAAAATGATGGATTGACTAAGGGACTATGTAGTAAAGAAGGGGATTCCTGAGCCTAGAGGGTAAGTATAGAAAGGAAGAGGAAACTTAATAATGCATATGGCATGGTGGTTGGAATCATGAGGGTGTTTCAAAAAAGAACAATGAGTTGAATTCTTTCCCATGGTATCTTTGTGAATCACGAGATATCCATATAAATAAGTATAAGATTATGACTACAAAATTATTTTAATGCATGTTTATATTTTGGAGTTGAAAAATCCCATGAATAAGATAATTGTTATATGAAAATGACTATAACATATTATTTTTCATGATGGATATATAGGAACAACTGAAGAATGGAACCATAAATTAAGTACCAAGAAATACGGACATTAAAGGGAAGCAAATCTCAAGAGCAAAGGAATTAAACAAATAACATCTAGTGGACTTGTTGCAACTCATAGAAAAAAAAGTGGAGCTAAAGATGCAATTTAGGAGGAACACCTGTAACTTTTTGAAGAAATGGAGATTCCATTATCACAATTGGAGTTCCTAAAGTTGCAGCTCTAAGACTTCCTATATGACCTTATGTTGGAGCCCTAGAGGGAGGAGGTAAAGATGGAGGTTATACACTACAGAGAAGGGGGTACACTTCCTTGGGTTGTGCAGGTTTTGGGGAATGAGAACCCGTTGGTTGGAATTGTTATAGGAACCGAAAAACTATGAAAGTTGTTGCAGTTGGAATTCTTGAAGCCACGTCTCTGATACTTCATGGATGGTTGTGCATTGGAGCTTGGAGGGGAGTGGTACATCCAAGGGACTGCAGAGAAAAGAAGGGGGTACACTTTCTTGGTTTGTGAAAAATGAGGGGAAAGCGATATATTTAGTTAGCACTGCTGCCATAATTATAAAATGTGTAATCATTATGTATGGCTTTGGGCCAAAGTGAATATGTATATATGTATTGGCTAGGGTGTCTATGTATATATGCTTGGGATAAATTCTTGTGTGATATTAGGTCATAGAGTATTGAATTTTAATATGTGTGTACACTTGTAGGGTGTTGTGCACTAAGGACATTGTAAAAATAAGGGGGATGAGATGTAAAATCCCTAGTTGTAATCCCCACAAATTATAATGTGGTTGTATAAATGTGATTTAGGCTAGTGAGATGATATGTTTGGGGATAAGAGACCATATTGATTAATATGGCCAAGGGACAAATTGTATATTGTGTACATTGAAATAATTAATAAACAATAATTTTTACTGTGATACAAGAGGGATGAAAATGATTGGGGGATATGATTCCACAAGAGAAGGGGCTAAAGGGGGATCCAAGCGAAACCCATGTAATTTTCTTGAGTTAATGTGCCATTACCATATAATCCTCCCTTTGACTTGTTAGACATTCAAACCTTGGATTCATTTAAGAGGATGGGAAAGATAAGTCACATCCCATAGTTATTGGGAGAATGAGGCTAAATTACAATCAACATTTGGGAGTGTGGGAATCAACATGCATGGGGAGAAATGAAATTCATATAGAAAAGGAGGACAATTTTACATGCTAATTTTGGGAAGCAAGAGAGGAGTTGAGTGTTGGGAAGAGAACCAACCATGTTGTGCTTCATGAAATTCATTATTGGGATATGTTTATGCTAGAATTGTGGTCGATGTGCCTATAAAAGTAGGTTTTGTGCCTATGGATCATCTCTTGTTGAGGAAATGACTCAAGAGCCTTGTGAACTCTATTGTGAACACTCCTAGAGAAGCTAAGAGTTATTGGAGTCCCCAATTGTGATATTCCTTGACAAATGAGTGCACTAGATATCTGGAGGGAAGTAGGAAGGCCCAATACACTAAGTGGCAGAGAAGGGGTATCCCATTCCTTGGGTTGTGCAGGTTGTGGGGAAGAGAGATAGTGGATTGGAACTACTATTGGAGTAGATCCTAGATTTTTGGGTTGTTTATTATGGAGAGTGGGAAACCAAGAGGTTCAAACCTCTTTGTGGATTCATAGCCTCAGCTCATGGGTGGCTTGTTGTTGAGAGAAATAGAACAACAAGCCTATGGTTGGGAGGAACATCATTTGTACATGGCCAATTGGTTACTTTATAAACATATAATATTTATGTTTTGTTTATTATGTTAATTCCTTTGTGTAAATTAATATTTGAATGTTTTGTGTTTTATTTATTTATTACATTCATGGGTTTGAAATATGTTGTTAGATGCATGCGAAACTATGACCTTGTTGCTCCTTGGTTTATTTTATATGTATGGCAAATTTTAAATTTTGTTTCTACCAAGAAGGTACATTACATTCTTCAAAAAATACCATTGTGTCTTCCTATAGAAGTCATCTATAAATGCGACATAGTATAGAGATCCTCCTAGAGATGGAATAGGTATAGGTCGAAACACATAATTGTGTATGAACTAGAATCCCTTTTGCTATGGTAGCACTAGATGGGAATATCACTGGGTTCTATTTACCATAAACATGATGTTCATAGAAATTGAAATATAAAGAACAATTAGGGATACCTTCAAACATACATTTATTTTGAAAAACATGAAATCTCTTTTCTCCAATATTTCACATTATTTGATGCTAGAGCATCATCTTCTCTATAGGAAGAGTACGAGTTCTATCATTTTCATTCTCATGAACAACAATATTGGTAATAGTGCTTCCAAACAACTTGTACTTATTTTCAATCCAAACTCCCCTTAAAAACACCATTGATTCTTGAACCATATTGCATGTATCCTTTTCAAATATAGTTTTCACACTCACATCACTTATCTTACGTCTCACATATATTAGCTTTATATCCAAACCTAGAATATGAAGAATATGAGGAAGGGTTTTAACTCATCCATATTTAAGAAACAATCGGAGCCTTATACATCCTATGATTTTAGTTGTCAAGTCATATCCTAGGAAGACATCGCCTCAATTATACATATTCATATTCACAAAACCACTCCCTATGAGGAGTCATATGAAAAGGCACTCTTGAGCTAATAATCCATGTATCATGATCTGAGTGTTTACTTGTAGATGATTGTACACATCTCTGTCGTTTTCTAAGGAGGCCTTCCCTTCTTTGGATGGAGCATCATTAGATCCCTTTATTTTATCAACATTTTTATATCTACAATATTTCTTATAATCCCCAACTTTATCACATTCCAACATTTCCTTATATATTGTCCTAGAGATTTAGATCCACCTTTAGATTTCAATCTACCTCTCGAAGACTTTTTTTGTTTCTATTAGTGGGGAATCCTCTCACGAATAAGGAATCCCTAGTCTAACTATCCATGGTTTTCTACCTCATTTCTTCCAATAACAAGGATTTAACCATATCATCAATCTTTAATGTGGCTGTGTTCCTCCAAATAGCTACAACTAGGTTATCCCATGAATCTAGCAAAGAACATATTAGACTAAAGCACTTATCTTCCTCATAAATTTTAATATCAATGGACACAAATTGAATTACCATAGTGTTAAAGGTGTTGATATGCTCTATCATGGAGTCACCATCATTCATCCTCAGGAGGTACAACTTCTTTTGAAGGAAAGTGTTTTCTACTAGAGACTTATATCGATACAACTCCCCTAACTTATACCATAACTTATTAGTTGTATCTTCTCTTGAGAAATGTAGTGACATTGAATTTGAAATGCATAACCATATGATACTCTTGGCCTTCCTATCCAACTTTTTGCAATCTACCACTACCAAACTCAAAGGTATAATACTAGGATCTACAATGATCCACTACTCTTTATCTACAATAAGGTCCTCCATATTGAGCTTCCATAGCTCAAAGATATGACCATTTAATTTCTCAATCTTGATTCTAGAACTACTTTCCATTCTCTTTCACACAAGAATCACTACAGTAGCTCCCACTAAAACTAGGTTTATCACAAAACCAAGATAAACTTTCTCTACCAAGAATGATTTGAACATTGGCAACAAAGGCACCCCCCTTAAGTGATAAGCTCATTCTAATACCAAATGAAAGTTTTAAACCTATGTAAGTGAAGGAATTCATATTGATTCTTAAGTGAAATATAAAGAACAACAATGGTACATAGACATCACATATAGGTTTACCTAGAAACCCTTAACTAGGATAACTATCCTATATTGGAGCCACGACTTTACCTTCTTCATTATATTAACTTGTCCAGTCACAATACAATATTTAGGTATTTTGTATCATCCAAAACCTTAATCCATTGAGTTGGATTAAATTATAATGTCAATCCCTTAATGAGGATTAGATTAAAATGGTCTGAAAACCCATTGGTTGAAAAAGCACAAAAATATGCCAAAACATGGATCAAATGAACCCAATGTTTCAAGGCGATGCCCCAAACCCTGACGAGGTTGAGATAATTCCCCTATTTTTAGTGCAATTATTGGATTTGCATCTAGTGTAATCAATGTGCAAATGATATAATAGATATCTAACACAACTATGTCAATGTATCTACTAATGTTGTTTTTTTAATTGATTGGAGAGTTAAGTCATATGAGAATATCAAAGGAACATGCAAACGGTGAACCTTAAGTAGCATTGCTTTTGGAGAAGTATTATTTTGGATTAAAATCTAATTTCCATCAATTCAAATACATGCCTTGAAATCCCATGAAGTATGGCCCATTTCTAAAAATCAAGTTTTGGTTTTGCTTATGTTGAAATAAAGAGGCAATGTCGCCCATTCGCGTAGAAATAAATACATTTTCCCATTTATGAGGGGGGTATAATATTCCCCTAAAAGTGCCAAGGCATCAACTTGGTTATTTGTTGTTGTTCCAACACCCCATTTAAAATTTATTTCCATTTTTCCAAAATATCTATCATTGCATATATGGTGGAAATTGATGTTATAACAACAAGAGAGAGTTTTCTTACCAGTCCATGCCTCATGAGGATTCATATCAACCAGTGTTGATGTAGGTGATCAATTGATCAGATAAAATGTAGTATTTACTACCTATGTCAATAATTTATGTTCTATGCCCACACCTCTAAGCATATTTCTTTCCTTTTCCATCAATGTAATGTTCATTGTTTATGCAATTCCATTCTATTTTTTTTCTTTTTTTATAAATGGGAAGTAGTATTGTAAAGGTGGAATATCTTTGTGTCGTTTGAATTTGATATTCTAGGTGGCTAAGTTCACCATGGAGATGTGGGATGAAACTTTGGTAATTAATTTTGTAGCTTACTCGAACTATGTGGAAATTGGTTGGCAATTTGTTGTGTTTCATAGTTTGGAGGTTCATTCTGCAATCTAAAAACTAGTGGAAACCCGCCTTGATAATTTTGGTGTTGGTTTGGCCCTAGTGCTTGAAATGTGGAGTTTAGACACAAAAGAGCATAGACATCTAGTTTGGTGTGCTATCTATGAGATATTGTGATTACAATGAGTTCTGAGTCACCATGAAAGTCCAATTTCAATCAACCACTCTAAAGTTTCTAATTGAACTAGTTGGTTATGTGACCAAGAGGTATCCCTAAATCATGGGAAAGTAGAGGTTTTGGAATTTTTTTCTCAACAAGGAAGGAAAATTGCAAATCTTGAGGAGGAATGCAGTATTTCAGACATATGGTGACATGCTTGGCATGAGGCTCCTAATTTGGGATACCACAACAAAGATTATCAATTGTCTCAATACCTGCGGAAGGTGAATAAGAGGAATCAATTCAATAAGACCTGGGAGATGTGGAGATGGAACCTATGGAACAAGAAAACATCCCTCCATAAAATAAACAAAATGAGATACAAAGTAGGCAAAAATTTGTCTCATTCTAAGTTTTTCTGTGTTTTACAAAACAATATTGATTCTAAAACAATTTAATAGGAATTATACCAATAAAATCAACATGTTTTCCTTTTTTTTAAATAATATTAATTTTGATGATTTTGACATTTTATAATAATTCTATAACTATGATATCATACACATTTTATATTATTACATTATACAATAAAGATACAACACCATTTTAATATGAAATTAATTATTTCCAAAAAAAAAACTATTTAAAATTAACATTTTACCACAATTTATGCATTCATTCAAATTTATTTAAATTAGATGAATGATTATCATGGAAACAAAACATACTTTCTACACATTTTGTATTATTATGTTATAAAATAAAGTTACAACACCATGTTAATATTAAATTAATTCCTTCACTTAAGAAAACCTATTTATCAATAACATTTTACAACAATTTATATTTTCATATAAATTTGATGAATGATTTAATGATTATCAAGGAAACAAAAAATACTTTCAAAATTTTAAGTTAAATGAATTGTTACTATCAAAGCAAAGTGTTAAACAAAATATACTTTCAAATGTTCAAAGCTAAATCTAAGCTTTCTATGGGGAGGTATAACACTAGTGCCTTGCTCATATTCATTATGAGCCATAAGTTTTTTCCATGTCTTCGTTAACACTATCATTCATTACATGGTCGCAAGGAAGTCCAATTAGTCTAGAATATTTAATAATCTTCCTTTACGAAATCTAGCCTCTTTTTTTGAGAGTTCGATTAGTTTTGGATATTTAATAAACTTCTTTAACCAAATGTAGGCTTAGGGTTTGTCTTGAAAGCTATAATACTAGTGCCTCATTCATACTTATTTTTTATTTTATTTTTTATTTTATTTAAAAAAGTTTATAATATTTAGGTTATTAGTTTAATTTGTAGTGATAAATTTTGATATGTATTTATATTATTGTGTATAAATAAAATTTAGTTATTAAAATAATTTGTTGGTGGTTTGTAAGGGAGTAGTCTTGAGATGCCTATGGATCTTGGATTATTAACTTGTTTTTTTTTTACATGTGAACAAGATGAACTCTTAGTCAATTAGAAATAGTTTTAGGTCATACTTTAAGACCAAAAGATAATTTCAACCTCAATAGTACATGCAAGAAAACCAATATCTCATATTGTTATCACTAAAGTTATAATAATAAGATCAAATTCTTTAAGTAGTATTTAGCCTTAATCACATATATGAAACTAAATATTATTTTTAATTAAAATTTAACCTTTTATTTAAAAGAAAATCTTCTTCAACATTTTGCCAATATTATCTGTAATTGAAATTTAATCTTTTATTTAAAAGAAAATCTTCTTCAACATTTTTCTAAGAAATATAATTATTTATTATTATTATTTTTAAATAAAACTTATATTAATCTAATTTTGAAAAAATATATGGTTAAAAATTTGTCTTTGTCATTAGCTTTCTTTGTTATAATGGTAGTAGGTTTCTTTGTTAAATTTGTAGTAGATATTGTATTAAGACGGTTTATGATAAATAGTGAATAATTGTTTCTTTGGTAGTATCTTTTTTTGTTATAGTGTAGTAGATATTGTATTAAGATGGTTTATGATAAATAGTGAATAATTTTTTTTTAAATGAATGTGTTAGTTATAAGTGATTTGTTATTAGCCTTTTTTAATAATTTTAGTAAGTTTTTTATTAAAATTGTCCGGGATATTAATAACTAATCATTGTTTTTAAAGAAAAAATGATTTGTCATTACTTTCTTTGTTATAATTGTAATACTATTTCTGTAATAAAATTATGAAAATAATTTCTTTTACCAAAATTTCTTGAATGATTTGTCATTAGTTTTTTGTGTTATAATTGTAGTAAGTATTTTATTAAGATTATTCATGATACTAGTGAATAATTGTTTTTAAGAAATGAATTGTGTTAGTAATAAGTGATTTTTCATTAGCATTTATTTTTTAAAATTTTAATAATTTTTTTATTAAAATTATTTAGTATATTGATAATGAATAATTATTTTAATAAAAAATTTATATTATCGTGATTAAAATTTAACATTTCAATTTTTAAAATTGAGATTACCATAAAAGTTTAAACAATTTTGGAGTATGATTTTAACTTTGAAAATTAAAACATTCAATTTCAAATGTAACTAATATATATTATTTTCTTAAATACAATCTACATGAATTCCAAATATAGCTAATATATATTATTTTCTTAAAAACAAAGATTGTATTTGTTTTTATTTATGTTTAATAGATATTTTAGAAATCAATTTGCATTATTATAACATAATTTAATCAATGACAATATTTATTGTTTATTTTTATAAAATTAGCTAAAACTTAATCTATGGGAATTTTTGTATTGTTACTTGAATCAATATTTTACTTTTGCTCATTATTGTCAATCTTTTTTTCTTAGTCTCAAGAACAAGGAACATATTTTTTATTCAAAGGAAAAATTTGACAAAAACATGATTTTCAATGATCATAATTCTTCCATAAATTTATTATTTATATTTCACTATATGGGAGAGGCATTTATCATTTTAATTAATTAAGGCAATATCTAACTCTAATGACCTTCCTTCACCAACTTTTTTGCACTTGACGTAGCCTTTTGCATCGCCTCGCCAACTTCATTGCACCTACCACAGCCTTTCTATATTGCCTCCGGTATATGTCTATTATTTAATCCTCACTAATATCTATGCATTTCCTTCTTCAATTACTAGAGGGTATCAAACCCTTAATTCTTTGCTTCCCACTCAAAAATTTTCCATTACCTTGGAATATTGTTGGCTACAAAGCTTTCTCTAAAGTTTCCCGAGATGTAGAAGCTTATTTTTCCATAGCTCCTCCAGCTTACCCTTAACTCATTTGTATCTATTTCAAAGTAGGTACCTCTCATTATTAATACTAAGGCCTAGTGTATTAATACTAAGGCCTTGCCTCTTATTGCTCATAAGGGTACTATGAAGGGTGCATTAATACTAAGGCCTTGCCTCCCATTGCTCATTAGGGTACTATGAAGGGTGATGACAACGTAGAACCATGTGATGTGTGATATTTTCTCTAAACTATTAATGGTGATGGAACCTTATTTTCATCAGGAGGAACAACGTTGTTAAACAAATACTTAATAGGGTCATAGCTATAATGGTCCCTTCCTCTGCATTGTTGAAAATAATTTCTATAATTAATATTGGCGGCATTCTTTAATAGATTGGACATTTGATTATAAACCAACATATTTTATGAACCATGTATAGTATTCAATCCTACTTATCTTCATAGGAGTGGATCATCCTCCTCCATCTTGCAAAAATGGGTGAGAATGGAACCCTACATGTAGGGGTTGTCCACTTGACCTAAAACACATGGTTGATGTGGGAAAACCTTCCACACCAACTTAAGGTTCTTTCTTTTCATCTTATGTCTTACCACATTCTTTATGAAGTCCTTAATTGTGAGTTTCTCCAACAACATCTCCAGAGTTTGTAACTCCAAAGTTGTTATATACTAATCCTTGAGAATTAAGACAAGAATAAATTGCAAATAGAAGTTCAAGGTTTTTTATTCACAATGTTTCATAATCTATGAATCAACACATTTTCACTAAGAAAATTGGTGAGATCCAATGAGCAGTAGCCCAAGTAAGCTTAAGAACTAGATTGCACTCATCCTTCATTTTTCTTATTTTCACTCATAGTTTACAAGTGTCTTGCATGCACAACACATGTACACTTGAAATCCATGTTTCAATTACAACTCTTTTTGTATTACCAGGTAATAGATTTTGGCAAGGCCATAACGTGTATGTGGACTGAGTGAGCATGTCACAAGTAAGATTTGAACTCGAGGGAAAAGGATAGTAATTCGTGTAATTCATTAAAACCTCTTCTCATTACAAACAAATGCACTAAACACATTACGTATTAAAATGTTAAACTCCCACACTAATAATCTATTTACATCTTAATCATATTATTGTATGCATTCATGCATACCTTAATGTATATTTGACATCGTTGCATAACATTGAAACCAAAATTACATTAACACTGAAACCAAAATCACTTCTATGCCAACATATTCTATGCTAGTCAACAACACCTTATACCATTAAAAAAACACTCACTTCACCAAACTAGCATCAATTAACCACTCATGCATAAAGTGCATTGAATAATAAAAAATGTCCATATCATTAACAAACCTAAAATGTCCATATCATTAACAAACCTATGCACAATTTGATGAATAATTTTAACCAATCAATAATCACATTGACCAACTTAAAAATGTAAAACAATGCTCTAATTCACATGGTACACCAACCATCCATAGAGGACCCCTTGGATGAAGTAGTGGTTATCTCGTTCATGTA
>ML778781.1:343987-359629 GCA_009831015.1 Picea engelmannii | reverse complement strand
GCCCCAAAATAGCCCTGGAAGTACAACAAGATGTGCTGACATGAAAACATACAAAATAATCCATTTGGATTAGGCGAGAGGCCACTTGTATCCAGTTGGAGAATGTGTGGGGCTTCAAACAACCCTAGAAGTGTAGAACTCACAATTATAAAGCAGTATAGAAGGATGTACTGAACAAAAATGGACATGAGGAACCAGTTGGAATAGGTGCGTGGCCACCAATATCTACTTGGATCAATCCTCCCCCATTAGGAAGCAATGATCTCCATTGCGTTGAGTTCCCCCATCAGGTGAGGAAACTTCTACTGGATTTGGCCTTGGGTGAGCCACTTGCCTTAGTGTAGGAGTTTCCCTACCTTGACAACCTGATAAAGTTGGATTTACTTCTGGTGGGTGCCCTTGACCTGTGTGTCCACTATCTGATCGGTGGATGTTTGTTCCATGCAGTCATGGTTGAGCTCTGTGGGTGTCAGTTGTTTGGAAATATCATAGGTGTCCAATAATGATGGAAAATATGGCTAAAGGAGGTCCACATTGAATATTGGATGCAGACCAACGAAGGGTGGAGTGTTGAGCTCAAAAGCATTACTACCCACAACCGTGGCAATAGTGTAAGGCCCATAACGAAGTGGGTGAAGCTTCCAATGGGGACTGGTGAGATGCTCCTTCTGCAAATGTAACCAGACTTTGTTGCCAACCTGAAACTGGTGTGGTACCCTGTGTTGATCATGGCGCTGCTTGTACTTAGCATTGGATTTCTGCAAAATATATTGGACCTGTTGGCAGATGTGCTGAATACGCTCAATGAATTTGGTGGCTTTTTCAATCGCAGACTGATTAGGGGAAGAGTCTGTATGTGCGGTGGCAAGAGGAAGTGAAACATCAATGGGTCCCGAGGGTTGGAATCCCAGACCCACCTGAAATGGGCTATGTTCGATGGAACTATGGAGATCCTTGTTGTAATTGTGTTGGACATATGGGAGACTCTTGTCCCATGTACGAGGATGCTTAGAATTGTACATGCACAGGATGTGAAAAATCATCTTATTGGCGACCTTAGTTTGGCCATCGGTTTGGGGGTGGAAAGTAGTGGATTTTGTGATCTTGGTGTCCAATAGAGACCAGAGACTCGACCAAAAGGTTTTGAGGGACCTATTGTCTCAGTCAAAGATGATGGTCTGTGGTATCCCAAAGTGGACCCAAACTTGTTCGAAGAAGATCTTGGCAGTATCTGTCACTGTGACATTCTTTTTACAGGCTGTGAGGATATCCATCTTCGAAAACTGATCAACGACCACAAACACGCAGTCATTTTCGTGCCTGGTGGATGACAAACTAGACATGTAATCCGTTGAGATGGATTCCCATGGCTTCTCGGAAATAGGAAGAGGGGTGTATAAGCCTTTCTTCTTGATGGATGGCTTGGCAATGGAACAGGTAGTGCAGGATCTGATATACTTGTTGATTTCCTATTGAATTTTTGGCCAATAAAAATGTTTATGAAGAACGACCACAGTTTTCTCTACGCCAAAATGTCCTACCACCTTAATGTAGTGGGCTTCCCAAATCATCTTTGCACGCTCTCTTGTAGGAACACAGAGATGGCCCAAGTGGCATAAGAGTTTGTCCTAAATGTGAAAATCAGTGACAATGGCGCCTGTACCCAAGAGTTGATATGTGGTGGAGAATTCTAGATATTGCTAATAAATTTGGGGCCACTCTGATGTTTCATGTCAACGGGAATGGACCATAGTGGTGAGTGCAACCACGGGAGGCTAACTGAGGTAGTTAGTGACACAATTAGAGATACATTTCTTATACTTGATGTTGATATCGAATTGTTGCAAGTAGGTGGACCACTTCTAATGGTGTTCATTCTGCAATTTCCCCTGTGTTTGTATGAATTGCAGAGGCTTGTGATCAATGTGTATGATTGTCTCTTTCCCCGGAATGTAATGTTTCCATTGACGACAGGCTTGGACAATGGAATACATTTCCTTGTCATAGGTGGGGTATTTTCGGACAGTATCGGAGAGTGTCTCACTATGGTATGCCACAGGATGCCCGTGTTGAGTGAGAGCTGTGTCCACAACATAGTCAAATGCATTAGTCTCAATCTCGAATGGTTGTTGTAGATCAGGAAAGGAGAGTACAGGAGCTGAGCGCAAGTGATGTTTTAGATCATTGAATGCTCATTTTTGCTCCTTCCCCCACACGAACTTGGCCCTACCACTGTCATTGGTCACCTGGCTGAGGGCCCATGCAATATGGGAGAATCCCAACATGAACCATTGGTAGAAATTGGCTAGTCCCAAGAAGCTCCAAAGTTCAGTCAGTGTGGTTGGGGCTGGCCAGTCACAGATGAATTGGATCTTAGTTGGATCAACATGTACCCCATGCTCATCAATAATGTAGCCTAGGTATTAGACCCTGTTCATTCCAAAAGAGAATTTTTCCAAGTTGTAATAAATCTTGTGCTATCTCAGAGCACTCAAAACCTGTTGAATATGCCACATGTGCTCCTCCCACATTCTATTGAAGATGAGGATGTTATCCAAATATACTACCACAAAGGACTTGGTGAAGGGTCTCAATACATCATCCATCAACCTCATGAAAGTGGTTGGTTCATTTGTTAAGCCAAAGGGCATGACTAGACATTCATAGAGACCTTCTTTAGACTTGAAGGTTGTCTTCTAGACATCAGTTGGTTCGATGGGAACCTAGTGGTAGCCAGACTTCAAGTCCATCTTGCTGAAGAAATTTTCCCTCTTGAGTTGATCAAGAAGGTCATCAATCCTTAGAATGGGGTAGCGGTTCATGAATGTGATTTTTTTTAAGGCTTCGTAATCAATGCAGAGTTGCCAAGTCCCATCCTTATTCTACACCAGTACAATCGGGCTTCCGCAAGGGAAGGAGTTGGGTCTGATGTTCCCATTCTGAAGAAGCTCTTGGATGTGATTCATGATTTCATCATTCTCCATCAGTGAGCATTGATAGACTGGTCCATTAGGTAGAGGTGCGTTGGGGGTCAGATCCATTTGATGCTTGACTTGGCAATGTGTCGGTACCCCTGTAGGTGAGGTGAATATGTCTCTGTATTATTCCATGATCCCATCCACTTGCTTCTACTGTAAAGAGAGGCATTGTGTAGAGGCCATAGATGTGGAGGTGACCTTCTACTTACTGTGAGCATGGATCACAAAGAATATGAACTTCTCAGTCTGTGAAATGACCTTATTGCATTTCTTAGCAGAGATTAAAGAAATAGCATTAGACGGTGCCACCTCCAGGATCCTATACAATTGTCTACTCAAAGTAATAATAAAACTGCGGGATCTAGACTCATACATAACATGATGCTTCCACAAATATGGTTGTCCTAAAAGAACATCACAAACTTCACGGGGATAAATACCACACAATACCTCATCTTTGAAAGGCTTGATGTCATAGGGAAGATGACACTGTTGGCTGACACGAAGATCTATTCCTTGATGAAGCCACTCGATGGTGTAGGGTTGCGGGTACAATGTCGTTAGCAGGTCTAGTTGCTTGATGACCTATGCTAAGATCAGGTTCTTCTGACTACCGTTGTCAATAATGAAATGAATCAGAGCCCCCTTGACCCACATTTGCGAGTGAAAGAGGCGTTCCCCTTGCTCTGGTTCTTTTGGTTCGCTTGGTCGAACTTTGGTGGTAGCGACTGTGGCATTGGGTTCAACATCGATAATCCACTTCCCTCCTTCAGGATTTGACTTGGAATCAAAATTGGCCTCTGACTCAGAAGCCTCAATCTCAACCACAAGGGACTTCTTGGAGCAGCATTCGTCGATGTTGTGCCAAGGACTTTTATGGTACTCACACCATTTTCTTGTGTCCTTATTCATCTTCTTGTTTCCCTTCTTATGTTGCGGCTTGGACGGATTGTCCTAAGGGCAGCCATCTCGACTTGGTCCCTTGATGTATGGGTTGGGGATTCCTTTTCCCTGCTTCGGCTGTGAGGGGTTTGCAGATCCAAACTCTCGTTGTTTCTTCTTAAATTTTTGCTTGATCTTGACAAGGTATCTATAAGTCGCTCCCAATGAGGCGATGTCCAGGAAATCCATTTCTGTTTGAATATATTTATGCAAATAGTCATGGTATTTGAGAACCAGATGACGCTCAGAATCTTTGATACCCAATTTGGTGTGTAGGGTATGGAAAATATTGGTGAATTCTAGTATTGTTTGGTCCCTTTCTTGACGTAGAGTGGTCCATCTAGTGTACTGGTCCTCGTATCTTCCAACAAGGTAGTACTATTCTTTAATGGAATCCCGGAAGGAATTCCATGTAGGGGCCACCAAAAAAATTGTAGATTCCTCCACGTTTGCTCAAAGTAAGTATCCCACCAGTCTTTAATATGGGGAACGACCTTGAGGAGTGCAAAAGTGATCTTTTCCCTATCGGAAAAATTGTGGACCGAAAATATCCTTCAAGCAGATTCAACCATTTATCTACAACATATGAATCTATCAGTCCTTCAAATAATGGAATATAAAAATTTACTTGTACCTTGAAGGGAGTTTCATGGCCGCTTGATGAAGATGCTTCTCCCATGGAAAACCGTCGAAGGATCTACATGAATTTTTCCATCATTTCGTTCCTTTGTCGCACGAGGGCTTCCTAGAGCAACAATTTAATAGGATATCCTACTCCATCATCTTTCTTTTTTTCTCCCATGGGTTTTTTTTGGGCTCGACGCGGCTGATCTGGTAATGGATCGATTAGTTTGAGTCCCAACTTCTTGTACCTAGACCTTTTCGGGGACATGCACGAAGAAAAATAAATGAAGCATAGACCGCTCTGATACCATTGATCCAAATTTAGGAGTGGAATGAACTGATTAAAAGACTGAATATAATAAACACAGAGATAGGAATAATAACACAAATATCCAATGAACAATATCTTACATTAAATAATTAAATAGGTTGAAACTGTAAAACTGCAAAACTGAAACTTGCTCAAATGGTGGTAGCTATCTCTGAGAAGAGATGTGGCTGCTATGCGCATTCGTATGAGAAAAAAAATGGATTACAATGAGGCTCCAGAGGCCCTTTTCATATTACTCATGAATGCCAAAAACCTAGACATCCAAAAACCTAACCCTAGAAGGTGAAACACTAAAAGTCATGTGGGCCCTATGGGTAAGTTGGTGTAATTTGGTACCTCAACTTCCTAGGGTTGTAACTTTTTCATACAACCTTCATTTTAGGCATGTGATATCCCGTTGGAAAGGTCTTTTAAAGAACTACACATTCTGCCATCAGAATTTAACTAAGTCTACATTCTGTCTATGGCAAGTCAAAAAACAACTTTTAGGGCCCCAAAAAATCCATGGAAGTACAACAAGATGTGTTGACATGAAAACATACAAAATAATCCAATTAGATTAGGTGAAAGGCCACCCATATCCACCCGAAGAATGTGTGGGGATTCAAAAATCCCCAGAAGTGTAGAACTCACAATTAGAAAGCGGTACAAAAGGACGTGCTAAACAAAAAATGGACACGAGGAGCCAGTTGGAAAAGGTGGGTGGCCACCAATATCCACCTGGATCATTAATATACATGGATAATTTCCCCTTGGACCCCCTCTTAGATCCTCCCTTCTCTTGTTGAAACTTATCCCCCCATTACTCTGTTTGTGTCCATCTGTAGTTGATAATACATTTATTTTATTTCTTTATATACAATGTCTACATATTACATCATCAGACCCACGAGCATATATCATATTTACAGTATACATCTATAAATTGGGGATTAAAAACAAGGATGTTACAATTGAATTTTGATTGATACAACTTGCAAACTTAAATCTTGACTATCATCATTGATATCCCACCTTTTTAGGTGAAAGGTGAAAATATTGTTGAAGGGACCCAAGCTTGAGCTTTCAAGATTCTTTTGTTCTTCAATGGTTCATCACTGTATTTGGTGGTTTTGTTGGTTGGTCCACTAACCATTTTGAATTGATTAATGTGGTGGTTTTGGTTGATCATTAACCACTATGACTTGATCAATGTGTTGGTTTTAGTTGACCCTAACCATTTTCACAATATATTTCCCCACTTTAGGTGCAAGAGAGTATCATCTTTGACTCATATTTCAATTTCAAAAAACATGTAGAATTGGGCCCCAATCATGCCCAAAATATTCATCTAAAACAACAGTTTGAAAGCCTTCTTCTTTTGTGATTTCTTCATGCAAATGTGTATTTACTTGTGTCTAAACTAGACAGTAAGACTTATGCAACTTCTTGATTTGTTGATTCTAGTGCCAATAAGTTATCCAACCATAATAAAATATAGTTTTTTTTATCCTTCTTCTTTTGACATTTTTCTGAATGATGATTAGTCTTCCCATGATGAAGACAGGGATGGAGATCAAAACATTGAATCTCTATGTGACCAAATGTATGAAAATGTTGGCACTTAGCATTATGAAGTTGATCTAAAATAGTTGAAATGGAATCTTCTTGAAGGAGTCATGCACTGTACAAGTGGATTGGTCTGGAATAGTAGGGAATATGAAATGTAACTTCCTTATCATATCTAAGTCCCATTTTGTGTTTTTTGTCATAGATTTCTTCCTAAGGTCCGATGATAGGATTGAAGATATCATTATGTGCTTGATATTCTTCCATGCATTCATGACAAAAAAAAATTGTAACTTGAAAAAAAAATCAAGTTTACTTTCATTGATATTTCTTTTGTTATCTCTTCTTGTTTCTTCTTGTGACTCATCTTCAACAAAACTTATATTTATCAATTCATTGTATGATTCTGTCTCATCACTAGTTAAGGAATCATCAACCATATCTCTTGTTTCCTATGTATAGAACATTAGGTCATGTGTATCACAAGTAACATCAACAATTTGTATGAGGTCCTCTGTGTCACAAGTAACATCCACCATTTGTATTAATTCATGAGTGTTACAAGTAACATCAAATTTTTGTGTGAGGTCATTTATTGCACATGTTGCATCAAACCATGTTCGCAATTTGTTGCTCCTTTTATATTAATTTTCATTGAAGTTCTTCAATCAATTTATCCTTCAAATCAACTTGTTTGTGAAGATCAACAACCCAATTATCCAATTCATGTAAGGAGTCTTGTAATTCTTTGATTTCTTGATTGGTGTTTTGCAAACAATTTCCTCCTTTACCCATTTTAAAATTTTCACAGGCACTTTCACTCATGTCTTTTATATCATTCTTGCTTGTTAGTTGTCAACCTTGGGGTGTCATTTACTATCAATCATGCACCCCAAATTGTGTTTTTACGATGATTAAAATTTTCAATGTAAATCCTCTTTATTCAATTTCAGGAAGGTCTTTGCACGATTGATTTTTGAAAATATTTTCAACTCCACCCTTTTTACAATTCAATGAATTAGATAAATTGTGTATCCCTCTTCAATTTTTACAATTCAATGATTCATTCAACTCTTGGTTTATGAGATTACATATTGTTTTGTGTATGATATGTCTTTCTTTGGGAATGATCAAGTTTTATGACCAAGTGAACTTGTAAATTAACTGTCAAATTAAACATACAATATCCACCATCAATCATTTAAAAGAAAACATCCACCATCCATTAAAAATAATTTCCGTATACCCCCTTATTTTTATTTTGGGATAGGTCTAAGACACATAAAAAAAAAGGTATAGTTTTATTTTAAAAAATGATACGTGATTAAGATTTCAAATGATCTTTTGTTCTTCTTTTCAATGAGGAAAGATTATCCTTTTTAATGAGGTTTCAATAAGCCTCTCTCACTTCTCCTTTCAAAAGATTACAAAAAGATAAATCTTCTTTTACAAAAGAGAAACATGGTTTCTTCTCCAAGCTCGTTTAATCTCTTGGAAAAATTATATTATGCTACCAAGGCATCAAAGTCAAAATCCCTTATTTTCCAATTTTGGCTCCTGAAAAAGTTATATTATGCCACCAAGGCATCAATATTTATCATTACAATTCACATGCATTTACAATATACCACTTATTGAATAATTCACAGTAGCTCTTTTCCTTATTGCATAAGGTGATCAAATTCAAATATAAGGTAATGATTCTTCTAGTGTTTTTGTCCATGTGGGATAAATGACATTATAAAAAAATTAAAAAATTACTTCAATTGTTAATTTTTCTCCACATGCATGAATTGCAATATCCTTTTGTCTCGACACATGCACACTGACTCCTCTCCATTTATCCATTGTGATCCTTGCATGCGAGCACTAGTTGTCCATATTGTGTACCATCACAGTTATAAAAATTAGGGTTACCGATTAACTTAGTTCCTATCTCAAGTGGTGTAGTAGTAGACTTGTATTCTTTCATCTTAAATTTCTTTAGCAAACATGTTAGCACATCATGCCCTAGTACCATGTTAGAAAATAAATAAAATATTCCTCAATCAATAACCATCTAATATCTTAAGAATGCACCATTATCATAAGAAAATCAAGAGAAAAAAACACAAGAAAACAAAAACTTATAATGTTAAACCCCCTACAATGTGTATGGGAGACATCCACCATTGGACATAAATCACTTTATTAATCTCCAAATAATATGACAATAAAATTCCAAGGATCCTCAAGCATAGGTGTCTATAATATCCATAATGATTAATCCACAAGGAATAAGGATTTGTATTAAGCTACCATCAAGATGGATGATACATACCAATGGATGAATAATGACATAAAGATCTTCTCAATATATAAACTTCAATAGTGAAAATATCAATTCACATAATGAAATGTGTGAGATAATAAAATCTAACCTACCAAGTAACTTGAATACACATATTAAGAAGAAAATAGCCACATAACCATCTATATTGGGTAATTAGAGCCACATAAATGGTCCCATTAAGTCTAATTATGCCCCATTACATGTACATGAATGTTCGAGAAATGATAAATTTAATTTCCACAATTTACATCATAGTGACACTATATAATGCACATCCACAAACATGGCTATTAGAAAACATTACAACATATTCCAACATTACCCCTTAAGGATAACTTCTTACTCTCCTAAGTTGCAAATATGGATGAACTTTTCCTTTGTCTAGGAGAAATAAAAATATGGCCAATCCTAACAACTTCAACCTACCCGGTGATGAAGTGTAGGGAATATTTAAATGGAGAGTTAATCTTAGAACTATATGTCTTCAAAACCTTCGCATGAACCTTTTTGGAAAGAACAAATAAAACAAAGGATCTAACTACAAAATTGTATCCTCCAAATAACACCTTCACGTGAACCTATTTGAAACTAGTGAACTGAACATGAGGAAACTAAAATCCTAATGTAACATATCATATGCACAAGCTATCAAATAAACAACACAAATTATATAATGATGTCAAAGAATGGAATACATTGAAAGACATAGAATATGGTGAATAAAAGGTTGATGTTGAAAGTGATCCAATGAAACTATATTTTTCAAAGATCAATAAGAATTCCCTAATCATGAACACCAAGACCATGACCATGCTCACATGACAATAAATAGGTTGAACAAGAGCTCTCAGAACAACTACAAAAAATAAGAGGAAATTGTTGATGAAGAGGGAAAGGAAACAATCATGTGTACTTGTTGGGTAGAACTATGAGAGGAAAAGTAAGGAATCAATTACACCATTCCAAAAGTTGAAATATCAAAAGAGCATGGAGGTAGTTATCAACATGTTGTGATACTAAATAAAATAGAGGACGAGGAGATATGTTCTCAATAAGTGAAGCGAAAGAGAGGTGGAGCCAAGGTTTCCATGGCCTTCGACCTCATAATAAGTGAACACCTATAATGAAAGATAAATTGAGTTTGAGATCCAATGATTGTATTAAAGATGTAATTTTGCATAATTGATTCATAAATACAAGTATTGTGAGAGATCTTGAGACACTAGCTTTCCCTTTGAAATTTCCACTTAAACCTTTGTGTGATTGTGAGTGGTTGTGTGTATTGTGTTGATATTATTGTTGGCATTATATTTAAATAGTTTATATTATGTTGATGTCCTATTTATGCATAATAAAAGGCTATGGATGCTTATGCAATCTATTGTGTGATTATGATAATGAAGGGGGTACTTCTCCTTTCATTATTCAACTACAAAACTGTATCATGCAAAGAACATATTCACCTGAACCAATTACAAGGAAAATCCAATCCAGTGTAACAAAGCATGTGCATGGGTAGTCAAGGAAAGAACACAAATTTTACAATGATGTCAAACAATGGACACTCCCAAAAAACATATAATATGGAAAATAATATGTTGATGTTCAAAGTGATCCAATGAAGCTATATATGTCAAACACTAATAAGAATGTAACAAATTCCATATGCAATGAATATACCACATCTACAATATTCCCCACTTCTTGTTTTCTTTGCAAAACATGGGCCCATGATTTATAAGGTCGCAAGTTTAGGGAAGTGGTGGCCATTGCTTATTTACACCAAGAAAAATACTTAGTACTAACAAACTTTGTCAAGGAGTCTCCAAGATTCTTTAAGTTGTCAACCTTCTCCCACAACACCTTCTTGTATTTAATCATGTCTCTCACAAAGGGGTACTACACATCAATACGATTTGTCTTTGAATGATACACATGGTTCTCTGCTACAAATATTTCACTTTGACTATCACAATCTAACTTTACAACTTGTTGTACAAACAAAATACATGAACATTATCTCTCCAACCATATAGCTTCCTTACATGCATGGGAGGTTTCCATGTATTCAACTTCTATAGTTGAAAGTGCAACTATAGCCCATCACTTTCTTATCCAATTGATTGCTCCTCCAAATAACACACATAACAACTTGTATATACTCTATGGTCAAGATATCCATCCTAGTTTTCATCAATAAATCATTATAGATCTATCACTCTCTTTAGTCCAGGTCTTCCTTGGTAGAAAATTACATAATTTGTAGTGCCACACAAATACCTAAAGATCATATTTACAACTATATGGTGTTCTTTCCTTGGTTTTGACCTATATAGACTCAAAAAAATTGCTACATGGGCAATGTTTGATCAGTAACATACCATAGAATACATCAAAATACCAAAAACATTGGCATAAGGAGCACAAGGAATGTCCTCCATATTGTTGTCTATCTTAGGACACTATTATGAAAATAACTTTGCACCTACAACAATAATAACCTTATCTAGTTTACATTCCTGAATATTAAATCCCTACAAAATTATCTCAAAATATGTCCTTTGGTTTAACCAGTGTCTCCTACCACACGATCTGTTTTAATCTCCATGCCAAAAATGAATTTTGTTGCACCAAGAAACTTTATGTAAAAGTTAGAGGATATATGAGACTTTACCTCCTTGATGATATACTTGTCATTCCTGATTAGCAACATATCATCAACATACAATATTACATAAATAAATTGATCACCAAATTTCTTGGAATACACACAATTATCTTTATTGCTTCTCACAAATCCTAGTCCTAGTATGTAAGTATCAAACTTTTGATATGAAATTCTTGGTGATTTCTTTAATCCATATAGGGAATTTTTAAGATTGCAAGCAAGCTCCTTCTTACCCTTCACTATGAACCCTTCAAGTTGGTTCATGTAGATTTCTTCTTCGAAGTCCCCATGTAGGAATGTTGTCTTTAAATCCATTTGTTCTACTTCAAGGTTATAGAGAATACAAATATAATGGAAGTAAATTTTGCAATAGTAGATAAAATTACACCAAAGTCAATTCCCTCCACTTGGGAATATCCTTTTGCTACTAGGAAATCCTTCTACTTCTCCACTCTACCTTCTAGATTGAGCATCTTCTCACCCATTTGCTACCAACAAGTTTTCTTCCATTAGGAAACTTTTCCAACTCCTATGCTTCAATTTTTTCCATTGCCTCCATTTCTTCAACCATGGATATCTTCTAGAGTTTACCTTCCTTAGAATCAACTTGCTCTATAACAGTTCTAGGATCATCGTCAATAGAGGATATAAAACATATATTATATAAATCATTTGGAATGTACCCTTTTGCTTTCCGTCTTACTTGAACAAATATTCTTAAGAACAGGGTTTGGGGTTCCTCCTCTTCATATGATTCATCTTATTCATCTTCATCCATTGATTCAAATTCTTCATCTCAAACTATATTTTCTTCGGTTCTCCTTCTCTTGTTTCATATTCATTCTTGGGAGTAATTTTAACTTCTCTAAAGATCACAACACGACTATAAACAATGTTCTCTATTACCAGAATCCATTGTTTGTAGCCTTTCACTTCATCTTTATAACCAATGAAGATACATTTTTCTTATTTATTTTCTATCTTTCTCCTTTTGTCCTTTAGAATATGCACATAAGAATCACAATGAAAAACTTGCATATGTACAAGTGTTACGGGAAAAATCCCTATGGCTATGGGTCAAAGCCACAACAGATTGTTGACCATTTAAATATCAAACTACTTCCTAAGAAGGAAAACAAAAATATGTAACTAACTTGATCAAATAACTAACTATTGATAATCAAGGAATGAATATATACTAGGCATCCTATGTTTGATGAAGTTCTTGGGGCTGAAAATTGTCATGCGCCTTCCACTCCTTTGTCCACCTACAAAACTACAAAGGACAACAATTATATCATAACTAACTTCTATGAATTTGATCAAAAATGGAAATAATTGCAACAAATAGTATTATGAGTAAAAAGATATTCAAACATAATAAACATATACAAAGAATACTATAATTTTTAAGGAAATAGTATCTTTATTGCTTGAGAACATATTTTGGGTAGTTATCACCTGCAACTGTTGTGACACTGCTCTTTGAACGGACACTAGGTCCATCCACCTAGGCCACTGAATATAAGATGAACCTCTAACTCTTGTGCTTAGACAAACCCAAAGAATATCAGGGGAGACTTCTTGGTCATATATGGAAAGCACTGGAAAAGATGGAAGCGAGGATTTCTAGGTCTAAGGACATGAAACAACAACATTAATATAAGGGCTTGCAGACAAGGTGGTAAATAGATAGCATGACTTTGATTCAAGGATTCATATATTCTCCTCATGGTTCATGCTCAATTTATACCATATCCAAGTGGTTGGATTCATTACATACGGTTGTGTACGAGAAAAATGGATTTAGGAAACTAACAAACCCGTAAATCAATACATAATTGTGAAAAAATATATTTGTTTTGAGAAAAAATGACAAGTACATGACTTTCTTTAGAGAAACATTTGTATATGTGTCTTTCATAACTGTTAAGGTCCGTACATGTCAACAACAATTGTTTTTTGAAGAATCTATAGGAGGTATAGGGAATTGATGTTTGCAAGTAAGTTAGGGAAAAGGCCAAAATAGTCATAATTGCATATATGGTGGCAATTGATGCTATAACAACAAGAGATATTTTCTTACTAGTCCATGCCTTATGAGTATTCATATCAACCAGTGTTGATGTAGGTGATCAGTTGATCAGACAAAATGTAGTATTTACTACCTCTTCCCATAATTTATGTTCTATGCTTGCACCATTAAGAATATTTTTTTTTCTTTTCCATCAATGTAATGTTCATCGTTTCTGCAATTCCATTCGATTTTTTCTTTTCTTTTTATAAACTGAGACTAGAGAATATTATTACATCCCAACCAATCTTAATAGTAAAATTATTAAAAAAGACACCTAGAATTCTAATTACTTTGAAACATATTAGAAATTAGTGAAACAAATGATGATTGTAGGACTCCTCTTGACCAACATTAGAGGGGAGAGAATTTGGTTGTTCAATTTCCATGTCATCTTTGAATTGATGGTTTATCTCATATTCAATGAGGTTTTGTTGTACGGAGTTAATTGATATCCTCTAATTTGAAGTTGTGGATAGGGAATCTTTACCAAGGTTGATAACCATATTACTTAGCATGGTTCACTATGATTCAAGTACATCAATATTTTGTCTTTGTTGAACTAGGAGATTCATGATTGATAGGTTATGAGTAGTAGAATTGTATTCATTCTTGTGAACCTTAGAAGTCACAAAGAATAGGGAATATATATTTCATTGGATAGACTCATCATACCTTCGCAAATCTCTATGACTATCTTAAATATCTTTATAGTCCATTGTTTTCAAAACCAAGACAGAGGGAGGTTGAGTTAAATTTTATCCAAATTTAACAAATATATTACCAACACATAGGGGAATTCTCTTGCTGCACAATCCTACCAGTAATATAACCAAAGTACTATACTACCAAGGATATATAAGGCATACATTGATATTACAAACACATCTAGTCCCAATTAAAATGAAAAGAGAAAATATGATCTATAAATTTTCATGTATATTCCACTAGGACAGTTCATCACAAGAGATCTTATACTACTATGAAATCTTAGATTGTGTAGTTTACTTCCTTAGACCCCAGATTAGTTAATACTAACTTCTTCCTTAGATTTATGGAAATCATTGAATATGAACATGGATGAATAGGAAATACTAATTTACAGGGCGCACAGTGTACCTTGTTACATTTTTTGGTGGTGCGTTGGTAAACATAAATGCACCAGCGCATCCATTTAACGATGCACAAAAGAAAAGCATATAACTGGTGGAGTGGTGCATCAAAGTAGAGATAATGCACCGAGACGTTAAAGTACATAGCGCACCACCCTTATCAGATATATTTTTATGAAGTTCGTTGGTAAACATGCGCATAGGGGAGTTCGTGTTCACCAAACGCATCACCGAGAAATGTAACATTGTGTTGCGGTGCACCCAGTAATTTTTTTGGTGGCACTCTGCGTGGTGCGATATTAATAACCGGAATGCATCGTAATAAGTTCCATACTTGAAAATTTGTTAAATTTTATGTGACAGTGTGACTATGTTAGTTACACGCACCGGTGAGTGTAGTGAACGCACTGCGCTTTTTTGCTAATTTTAAATAATTGTTTACCTGCATTAATATTTTAATTTGTTTTTTGGTTTAAGCGGTGTGTGTGATAAAAGTAACACATCCGGGTGTATTTGTTGTAGTGTAGCACCTCGATGCAATACCGTTTTACAATGCACCACATAACACAATAGAACATAGTTTGTTCGATGTGTTAGTTTACACTAATGCACTAGTCATAGTGCTCACAATATCTATGGGTGCACCATTGACGGTGCGTGACTATTTTTTGGGCGCACCGTTAATGCAATTATCTTATTTTTTGAAGGAAGTTATTTTTCCGTATTTATAGATAAATTTACCATTCAGTAGATTTTTTTTATGTTTTATGTATTTTATGTATGAGTGAGGTTGATGTATTTCATATATTAATCATGTAGAGACGTGAGCGGAGAGAGAAATAACAACAGCAGGAGCAGAGAGTGGACCTGTACACTGTTGTATGGGAATGGGAGACGAGGGAGAGGGAGAGGGATTTGTACCCTCACTCTGTTACTACAGTGACTTATGCTCTCTTGAGGGATGTAGGCCTCCTTAAGTACTATGAGGAGGCTACATCCCTTAAGGGGAACTCTTTTAAGAACCAAATAACTG
>ML778781.1:333813-343906 GCA_009831015.1 Picea engelmannii | reverse complement strand
TGTAAGGTGGACTAGATCCACTATATTATTAAATAAGGCCCACTATGGTAGTTAGATATAATAAATGGGTACTTAGATATAATAAATGTAAGAGGACTTCCTAGAAAGTTCTACTTCTAGAAGATTACACCTCTAGAATGTTCTTAGGTAATGGTAGCACTATATAAAGAGGTCCAAGCAATGTAATGCGACATGAAGAGAGTATTGTATTGTGAGTTGAAGCTCATTAGGAGGAATCCCCCTCGAAGAGGCAAGTGAATAGGAGAGGATCCCTTCCATAATAGGATCCATTGTATGGTGTTTCCCTACCTCAAGGGTTTTTGATATAGTAAAGTGGTGGTTTTCTATATTGTTCTCTGAATATTTATGGTGATTATATTTGTATATCTATTCAGGTTCTTAACAATTGGTATCAGAGCACTTTCCTTGGCCAAAGAAGGGAAGATTTGTTTTCTCCTTTTGCAGAATATTTTCAAGGGAAGAAAAAGAGGGCGACACACTTAAAGTTCATATCTAAAGATTTATGAGATTAATTTGGAAAAACAAATTGGGTATTTGAATTATTCTTGGAAAAAAACCCAATTTCAAAAAACAAATCAGTCGAAATAGAGTTCAGGAAGTGAAGTTATGAGCATTTTAAATTCAGTAGTTTTTCAGGGTTTTTCCGGAAAAAGCCACGATTTTCTATCGTAACTTATTGTTCTATTTTTTGGGGTTTTTCATAGCAAGATGTATTTTACAGGGAAATGTGATGGCCCTATTATTGAATAATTCATTAAAGAAATAAAGTCATCATGGGAAGAGAATTGGCCCCATTGGGTAGATCTCAAATTACAAGGGGATGTTGCCATTTGGTGGAAATCGTTTGATTATAAGGAGATGATGACACTCTCCAATGGAGAATTTGAAAAAATATTGTTAGACAAGTGGTCTCATGGAGAAAATAAGGATACAAAGAGAACCAAGAGTTTATTTTCATGTGACAAATCTATATTACAGGTTCATGGTTGTATTCATAAAGAAAATATCATTGTTTCTATTAACACTAATTGCATGCATAATTTTATCAATGTTCAGTTGGTTAATAGATTGAAAGTTCTAGCAAAGAATATTCAAACCATACAGGTTGAGGGTGAAAATGTTCAAATTTTTAAAGATTTGAAGATTACCATGGATAAATATGTGTTGCATTCAGATTTTTATGCTATGGATATGGATGAAGTGGATATTGTTTTGGGATATCCTTGGTTAGAATCAATGGGTACCATTAATATTAATGTGTAAAAGAAGTTTTTAAAGTTGTGGTACAAGAAAAATAAAATTACATTGCAGGATGTGTCTCTTAGTAAGAAAGATGGACCCACAGAAGCTAGCAATAAAGTTATTTCTTAGTCTGAAGTTGAATCAGATTCAGAGTCTGCAGAAGGAGATGAAGCAAAACTACAAGAAGGACATAATCAGGAAGCTAAGGAGGTCATTGACTCAAAGGCACAAAGTGTTGCATATTTGAAGAAAAGAGAACAAATTCCTACAGTTTTTGTATATTTCCATCCACATCATATAGAGACACAAAATTCATCAAGGCAAGGGTGTGTGCATCAACACATTTATGCACCAGGAGGGCACCAGATGGGAAACCGATCAAGAGGTGCATGGAGGACTACTGACACTACGGGAAGAGATCAAGTTACAGAAACAATCCCATGGAAACCCCAACATGATGCAAAGCAAGATCAGAGTGGCAAGGTAGCAGATAGACATCATGTTCGACTTCCATTGGAATGGATGGATGACCGTACTTGGTACCATTTGGCTACATTGCTTAATCAGTCATATATTCTAATTTCTTCTCATGTTTCAAGGACAAAACATATGAAGGGGGATGGAATGTAGTATACCTAGGGAGGTAATATGGGGTACCTAGGGAGGTACCCAATGGGAATGTAGTTATGTTTTATTAGTGGAATTCATTTAATATATGAGAATGTGGTCATTAAATGTAACATGGACTAGGTCCACTATATTAATAAAGGCCCACTATGGTAGTTGGATGTAATAAATGTGAGAAGAATCTCTAGAAGGTTCATAGGAGATAGAGAGAGCTATATAAAGAAGTGTAAGCAATGTAACGAAACATAGTGAAGAATATTGTGATTTTACAAGCAAGGATTGCTTGAGGAGTTTTATCCTTCCATAAGGATTAATATATGGTGTTACCCTACCTCAAGGGTTTTCTCTATTTCTTGTGTTCATGTTATGGTGAATGGTTTATGGTTTATTCTTGGTATTATTGAAGTATATTTTCATATCTAGTATAGGTACTTAACAAACTCTTGGTTGTTGGTACATCTGATCTATCAATGAGATTCCATCGACATGCTTTCTGTGTGGGTCTGGATCAGTGGTACCATCCCACTGAGGAGAATATTTACTTTATCATTGGGCTATTCAGAAGAGGGGAGGATTTTTCCCAATTCCCAGATGTCCCAGTAGGTGTTTCCACTAATAGTCATCTCATGTACTCTCAGCGATATATTGGGTTTGAAGTATTATCCCCAACTAATTTTCAGGTGTCTAGTGGATAGCTTAAAATGGCCTCTTTCAGTGCAGAGGAGGTTAGGTGCCTATCACTCTTAGTGATTACCATATCCCATTTTACCAGTGATGGGAAGCACATTAGCTGCCCTCTTTTGTATTATGTTGATTCGTTGGTATAGTGGCCACAATGTATTAGATGGTCTGCCATTTTTTTGTGACAATTTTGTATAGCGCTCGACAAATTTCGAGCTATGATACATGGTAGGTCGAACTTCTCATTTTCCTCAGAGCTATTTTTCTTATTTTTTGAGAGGTTTCTAGAGACAAGGTCAACTTTTTTCGACTCAACCTCCTAGATCGAGGATTCATGTGTGGATGTGCATGTGGGGGGAGATGATGCCCAAGAGGGGGTACTATTTTTATTTGATTTACGGTTCCTATCATGCCCACATTTTGGACATATATCTTTGTTTTCATATTATCCTCTATATAGAATACAATCATTCAAACATGCATGATATGATATATACTCAACACCCAACATTTTCAACAACTGATTTACCTCTTCGCAGCTACCAGGAAAAACATTTTCACTAGGAAGAACCTTATCTTTGAATATCCTACAGTTAGTGGGAAATAGAATTAATGTACAAGGTCATTTAACGTTTATAAAAGAAACCATTTCTAATGTTGATTGTATTGTGACAATATTTTACACAATTAATATAAGGCACTTGTTGGTCAATTACCTCAATATTATTGGGAAACATTCATTTGACATGCCAAACTTTGCTTTCACGTTGTAAAGTAACATTGTTTTCCCAAGCTAGGTAGACTTTGACCTGGCAGTAGGTCCAAAGACAGGGGTGGTGGAATCAAATTTTAGGATTTTGAAAATGGTATCATTGATATGAGCATCATCTCCTAGCTCATCGTTCTGGAATGCGTCTAACAACATTGTCTCCATGGCAGTCATATCCTGTAAGTAATCATCCATACCAACCTCTTTTTTATTGTCTCCATTGCCAACTTCTGAATAACTATTATTGTTGTAGTCATTCCTAATTGGTGAATTTGGACATAGTGGGAATTGAATAGGTGGTTGATTCAACCATTCTTGGTATGCTTCCTCTTTGAGTTGCGCTCTCATTGCAACCTTCTCTTGGGTTGATAATGTTGTGGGGTGTAACGAAAGATGGTAGGTAGGTCACTCATCATCAGAAGAATCCTAATTTCAAAAATATTGAACATTAGTACATCGATGATATTAGTAAGCACAATGCAATAATTTGTTTGTTCAAATTAAATTATACCAAACAATTATTACCATCGTCGACCAAGGATTGTGGTTGGAAGATGGAATGTCACAATTGGAAAGGTAAAGCAACTGTCCATTTTCATCTACCAATTTCTTGCAGTATGTTGCTCCTCATAAGACCTTCGAACATTTTTGAACTGGTACTAGAATATTTTTTGCATCTGAACTCTATTCTGAATCAGGATCCTACAAATTTGGATACATTTTTATTTAGATTGACATGGATAAAAAATATTCAATGAGATAATCGAAACATAAATAAAATAAGTTAAACTTACTGGAGATGGAAAGGGAGAACTCCGCGATGGACTTTAAACAATATGGAATGCGATGGAATTTGAATAATTGGCCATTTGATCATATAATAAGGTTTTCTCCCTGCATTTCAACAAAATTAGTAATAACTTTTCATATATATATCTAAAATAAATTTTGAGGACCATGCCACAATCTGAGTTTGAATATAGTTTTGAAACCATTTTTTAAGAATAAGGTGACATAAAACGTAAAATGTATACTGAAGTATTGCAAGTCATGTGAATTCATCCTAAAATATAATTTTAGATGAATATACTATTTATGTGCAAATAAAAGTTCAAATAACTTTAAAAACATCCCAGTGTGCATATTAACAATAAGCACCAATGCGTTGAAAAATCAACCACACTGTGTTTCCAGATTTTGTTAATAAAAAAAAATTATATGTCGTCGATGTGTCAAATAATATGTATGCAATGGTGCGTAATGTAATATGGCCACACCGATGTGTCTTACATAAACGCACCGTCGTGCTGAAAATTAAAAAAAAAAAGCATGATTTTTTTTAAACATTTAAAAAAAGAGCGAGAATCAAATTTCATGAAGTCATTTAAATACTAAAAATCTATTCACTATTTCATTATTTTACAAAATTTTTGCAGGGGAGAGACTTGCAAGAGAGGCATACAGAGAAATATTGTGGAGGAGCATAATACTTTGCAACAACAGTATTATTCAAAATATGAGAATTTGAAGGGTATGGTGATTCACTCTAAACCTTTTTCATAAAGTTTTTTTAATATTAAGAAGGTATTCAATATTTTCATTATTTTTCCAAAATTTACAAGAGACAGATTTGGAAGAGAGACATATCTAGGAGCACTATGGAGTAGAAGAATACTTTGAAACAACAGAAATATTCAGAAAAACATGATTTGAAGGGTATGGTGATTCACTCAAAACCCTACATTCAAAAAATAATAATAATAATAATTCATACATACCTTAAACCCTTGTTTTTTTTTTCTTACGTAAATGCAAAATTTCACCCCAGGGTTTAACTCCCTTTATCACTTTAGAATTAGGGATTTTCGTTTTAGGTATTTTAGATCTAATGGGTTTGTATTTCTATGTATAAGTGTTTGGCATGTGATGAAAATGGACCACTTATTGCATCAGATCCCAAATGCAGTCAACCCTCTGCCTTTTAAAAAAATAAAAATAAATGATTTCTGATTTGACATGTTTTTAAAAAACATTTTCCGATTTTCCGGTATGGCACTTCGACAAAAATGCACCGATGTGTTTATGTATAAGGAACACAGCGATAAAGCCAGATTTTTTTATTTTTATTTTTAATTTAAAAAACATGGTGTAAAAAAATTTATCGTCGATGTTCTCATCTAAACAACACAAAAAATGTTGTCACATAATTTTTTTATTTTTTTTTATTTTTTCTTCTCATCGATGTGCAATTTTTCTATTGTTTTTTTTTTTTATGAATGTTAAATTTTTTTGCTATGTTTTTGTTTTCTACGATAGTCATTGTGATGTATTATATAAATATCGTATTGTTATAATTCACAATATTTTAAAAAAGAAATTAAACTTTTTGGTGCGTGTTGTTGTATGGAAAGATCCGTTGTGTTTTATGTAATACACACACTGGTGTTTTGTATATAACAAGCACATCGATTTATAAAATATATTTAATAATTTCTATATTGAATGGTACAGATTGTGTATTGATAAAAATATGAGTGAGAAGAGTTCAAATAAGAAAATTTTTGGTCAACACAACAATGACACATCCAAAAAAACAAAAAAGGCAGGTTCTCTGTAAATTCTATACAAAATTAATATGGTTGAACTATATGTAAGTTTAACTAATATGTATTGGTTAGTGTGTGTCATGCAGGGCCACAAAATGAGGAAGCTCGATAAGATTATTTATGATCTAAGTGAAGAAGAGTGTAAAATCTTGGTGGAAGAATTACAGATGGATGAATTAAGTGAATGAAAAAATATTATTCAATATGATTTTTTTTTATGAATTTTCATTAATAATATGCTTAGAAATAGTAGATGACATGTTTCAAACAATATATTAATTCACATATGTTTAATGTTCTACAAGAACCAACAACGAGGGAACATAATTCCATCATAACAAAACAAAATTAATTAATATAGAAGATGTAAATGATGATGAATTGGTCACTAGCTCATCTGGAGTGGTGTTGGAGATTAATCAAAGGGGGAAATGTTTTTACATAACTATGAGGGATATAGTGGAACAAACATATAGACTTACTTTCCACTTACAATATATAAATCAATCGAATGATTCCAAGAACCAAGTTATATTTAAACTACAAGAAGCATTTCTAGAGAAATGGTCAATGAGACATGTCACACTTGCAATAGAAAAAACATACAACAACAAAAAACAATCATTCAAAAAGTAATATTCCTAAAAACATATTTTTAGAATATATATGACATATTGAGCTTCCATAGCTCAAATATATGATAATTAAATTTCTCAATCTTGATTCTGGAACTACTTGCCATTCTCTTTCACACAAGAATCACTACAATATCTCCCACTGAAAATAGGTTTATCACAAACCCAAGATAAACTTGTTCTACCAAGAATGAGTTGAACCCTAGCAACAAAGGCATCCCCTTGAAGTGTTAACCTCATTCTAATACAAAATGAAAGTTTTAAACATACGTAAGTGAATAAATTCATAATGATTCTTAAGTAAAATATAAAGAAAAATAATGACACACATACATCACATAAAGATTTACATAGAAACCCTTAACAAGGAAAACTATCCTAGCTTGGAGTCGCACCTCTACCTTCTTCATTACATCAACTTGACCATTTACAATACAATACTTAGGTATTCTCTACCATATGAAACCCTAATCCATTAACTTGAATTAAATTAAAATTATAATCCCTTAACGAGGATTAGATTAACAATAATAATAATAATCTATTTTTAAGATCACGACCAAGCTAGACACCAAATTGTTGTATGATACCCCCTTTTTCATGGGACAAGGGACCCTCTCCGCACAACGATTTGACTGTTAAATTCTATGGAGGTATACATACCCTACCCACCTCCGTACTTGAACTTATGACCTCCAAGGAGGAAACACATTTTCTTAACCATTAGAATGGTCTAAAAAACCATTGGCTAAAAAAACACAAAACTAGGCAAAAACATGGATAAAATGAAACCAATTTTTTTCAAAGCGATGCCCCAAACCTAGAAAAGAATGGGATAATTCCCCTATTGCTAGTGAAGCTATTGGATTTGTATCTAGTGCAATCCACATGCAAATATTATAAAATATATCCAACACAACTATGTCATTGTATCTACTGATGTTCTTTTTAATTGATTGGAGAGTTAAGTCATATGAGAATATCAAACGATCATGCAAAAGGTGAAACTAAAGTGGCATTTATTTTGGAGAAGTATTCTTTTGGATTAAAATAAAATGTCTAACAATTCAAGTACATACCTTGAAAGCCCATGAAGTATGACCCATTTCTAAAAATCAAGTTCTGGTCTTCCTTATGATCCAAATTTGATCATTATATTATTTGGCATCTATCTCAATGCTTTTAGAGTGGAAAAAATTGGAGGAATCAACTTGCAGGGTCATATTAGTGGCAGGTCTTGGTTTGGAAAATCAGCTCCAGAACCTTTCAGAGACATTTTGAGGCATTAACAATGTTTTTTGGGGTTGGTGTCCAAAATTTGTGACCACCCACTTGAAAATGTTCTACGATTTGAGATCTTTCCAATGGTGCAAACCATGTGTCAATCAGATCTCGTATGCAAAAGTTACACCTCCTGCAAGTTGACCTATTGTGTAGACAACCATGGTATGAGAGGATGCCACATTAGCCCCTGTTACTCATGCCTATTGGGCTAGTCACGTGAGGAATTTTGAGAATATTCTAGAAGGTCCAAAACCTTATCACAATTGTGGGTAGAGGAATTGAAAACCCTAACCCTGGACGACTATCAAGCAATGTTAAATACCAAGTCGCTAGGAGGAGAAGGAGTTCCATTCTATGTTATTGCATTTTGTTCCATAGCAGAGGAGAGCAATTGGGAGTGGCAAATTAGAGAGCATAAAAAAGGGGGTTAATGTTCTGTAGCAACCTAACAGGCCATAGGTCTCAAGTAACTCCATAAATAATGCCTTCTCATTTATACTTGCATTATTTCCATACCAGAGAAAAGAGAGCAAGGCAGCCTCACCTTATCGAGTTGAATATACACGTTAGTTTACAAATCACCTTATGTTGAAATAAAGAGGAAATGTAACCCATTCACACATTAATAAATACATTTTCCCATTTATGAGGGGTATCAATACTCGTTTATCCATTGGTCTATTACTTAGTGATTTTTCCAAAGCCCCATAAGATTTCCCATCCATATACATTCCAAAATGAATAGGGATTTTTCTTAAGGGCAATGATTGTGACACCATTTTTTCTAGGAATATAGTGGGTTTCTTATTGAAAAATATCTATCAAATCATTTTTTTTTATGTCTTTGTTGTTTCAAAAACATTGGCTTGGGAGTCCATGAATTCTTTCTTGAATGCAAGGGAGGTAGTGTTTTTATTTGTAGCCATGGAAGCATAATCCTCGTGAGTTATTACACCCTTGTCAGATATATTTTTTGAGTTTTCGTGAAGTCAAGAGTATGAACCATAAATGAAAGCAAGCGATCCAAGTTGTCTTATATTTGTTATCTAGGTAATAACATGGTCTTACTAATGAGGAGAGGAAACTAATTAATAACCTCTCCACAATATTATTTCAATAAGTGCATTTTTAACATTGTTTCCCCAATAAGTGGTGAGGTGTGTAAGTTTTAAACCTACGAAGTAAAGCAATGCTTATAGATTCTTAAACAAGACAGAAATTAATCAATGGCTCATACACATAATACACAGAGATTTTATACTGGAAACCCTCAACCGGGAAAACCTTTCTTCTATTCATTATGTCGAATTTCACCATTCGCCATACAATATATACAATGTTTTTAGGTATTTCATAGATACCAAAACCCTAATCCCTTAATCCAATATTAATTTACAAATCCGCTAAAAATAGCAAAATCCACTAAAAATAGCAAAAATTGTCAGACGCATTTGTCGTATCTGACCCATCCACACACACACCCATGCAAAGAATATAACACATACCCAACATTCTCCCACCTGTTGTTTTCTTTGCATCTAGGGGTCCAGGGGATTATATAGTCAATAATCGAAGGCAACAATGCCCATTGTTTCTCTACACCAGGAGAACTTTTCTGTGCTCACAAACTTTGTCAATGAATCTGCAACATTCTTCAAAGTGTCAACCTTTTCCAGCAACACCTTCTTTTTCTCAACCATGTCTCTCACAAAGTGATACTGAACATCAATATGCTTTGTCTATGAATGATAAGTTGGGTTCTTTTCCAGGAATATTGCACTCTGACTGTCACAGTCTAATCTCACTGCTTGTTGTACTAGCCCAATACCTGAACACAATCTTTGTAACCATATTTCTTCCTTGCTTGCATGAGTGGCTGCCATGTATTCAACTTATGTAGTTGAGAGTGCCACTACAACCTATCTTTTGCTCATCCAACTGATTACTCCTCCAAATAGGTTAAACACATACCCACATGTAGATCTTCTACGATCCAAATCTCCAGCCCAGTTTGCATCAACAAAGCCATGTATGTCCACCACTCTGTCTAATCTTGGTTTTCCTTGGTAGCACAAACCATAACTGGTGGTGCCACGAAGATACCTGAAGACCCTCTTTACTACTGTCCAATGCTCCTTCCTTGGTTTTGACATATACCTGCTCAAAACTCCCACTGCATGTGCAATGTCCGGTCTAGTACAAACCATTGCATACATCAAACTGCCAAC
>ML778781.1:292241-319526 GCA_009831015.1 Picea engelmannii | reverse complement strand
TTATTATGTTATACAATAAAATTACAATACCATTTTAATATAAAATTAATTGTTTCAATTAAAAAAAATCTATTTATAAATAACATTCTGCCACAATTTATGTTTTCATTCAAATTTATTTAAATTAAATGAATGATTATCATGAAAACAAAATATACCTTGTACAAATTTTATATTATTACATTATACAATAAAGTTACAACACCATTTTAATTTTAATATAAAAATAATTGTTTCAATTTAAAAAAAAAAAACCTATTTATAAATAAATAACATGACCTTTTACCACAATTTATACTTTCATTCAAATTTATTTAAATTAGATGAATGATTATCATGAAAACAAAATATATTTTGTACAAATTTTATATTATTATAACTATTGTGTCTGCCGCGACATGGTATATAACGTTAGATACATCCTTTGATTGTTATTAGTTCATGCATTGACCATGAGACTTTCCAAAGTTTCACAATTACTGGTTGATTTTTTATATTTTTTAAAAATATTTAAATGAATTTTTTTGTGTTATCATTGGTCGATCAATTCAACCTCTTATTGTAGAGGTAGCGGCGAGTTTCTTAGAATTGGAGACAATAGCAACGAGTTGAATATTTGTTGCTATCAAAACCTGTCCGTTGTTGCAATCGATAATGGTTATCACAATCGAGACATGTCATGTGGTTATCTGCATACTAAGTTATAAATAAAATTACAACACTATTTTAATATAAAATTAATTGTTTCAATGAAAAAAACCTATTTATAAATAACATTTTACCACAATTTATACATTCATTCAAATTTATTTAAAATAACGTTTTACCACAATTTATACTTTCATTCAAATTTATTTGAAAAAATGAATGGTTATCATAAAACAAAATATACTTTCAAACTTTCAAGTTAAATGAATTGTTACTATCAAAGCAATGTTAAACAAAATATACTTTCAAATGTTCAAAGCTAAATCTAAGCTTTCTATGGGGAGGTATAACACTAGTGCCTTGCTCATATTCATTATGAGCCATAAGTTTTTTCCATGTCTTCGTTAACACTATCATTCAAGTTAAATGAATTGTTACTATCAAAGCAATGTTAAGCTTTCTATGGGGAGGTATAAAACAAGGCCTTGCTCATATTCATTATCACCGTAAGTGTTTTCCATCATTCTGGTCTTCGTTAACCTTATCATTCATTCCCATTAGTAGTGTGGTTGTTTTGGGAGTTCAATTAATTTTGAATATTTAATAATTTTTTTTAATGCAATGTAGGATTAGGCTTTGTAGTTCTAATACCATATTGTAGTATTTTCAATATTTAACTGGGCTATGCCACATAAAAATTTTGAATTGTATACAAAATTAAAACATATACACATAAAAATTCTTGTGGAACTATATATATATATAATTTAAAATAGACAAATACATTATGCAAATGCACAGATTCATATAGAATACTAATAAAAATACACATGCAACATACACAGGAAAAACCCATAAAAATAAACGCATACATAATAATGCAGTGTGTAATTTAACATACAATTGACACTTATCTTGGTAAAAGCATCACCAATTCAATCGTTGCAACAACAAATCGATGTTGGTTGAAATTCCTAGAACAAATTTTTCCCAAACTCAATTCACAAATTGAGAATTTTAATCAACTAATCTCGCTCCATCTCTCATGGCTTCTCTGAAACTTCAAATTCAACCAATTCTAGGTCTGAATTTGCTAGAACATATATTAAATTAAGAATATCTCACCACTTGGCCAAATTTCTCAAATTTCTCATGAGTTTAACAACATAAATTGGGGTTTTTTCCCAATTCCACGCAATTGCTTCTGATTATTACCATGGACGCATTGTAACTTGAAATTTTGTCACTTCGAAAACAATTCTCTGTTAAATTTCACTTCAATTCAACTTGCTCGGCCCATTCAAGTTCAGTGTTGAAAACTGGAGCTCTGATACCATATTGTATTTTGTCACTGATGAATGATGGCAATCCACTCAAACACCCTTGAATCTTAATTGTCTCATCCTTGATAAAAGAAACATACTTCAACAGTTCTAAAAACCTTCTTTCATATTCATCTATGGTCATACTCCCAAATTTGAGTTCAAAGAACTCTTTCATTTTCTTTTCATAGTATCTTTTAGTCAGATATTTCTTTTCAAAATACTTCTTGAAGTCCCTCCAAGTAACATTTTTCTCTTTAATGTGTTGCACCTGCACGAGCTGATCCCGCCACATGGATGAAAATAATACTAATAAAAATACACATGCAACACACATAGGAAAAAACCATAAAAATGCAGCATGTAATTCAACACACAATTGACACTTATCTTGGTAAAAATATCACCAACTGCGTGTAGATATTTCACATTCCTCTCATCCTTAGGCCACACTTCTCAAAACTCTCAGTATTGGGTCACCCCCGAGCTAAGACTAAATTGTTGATTAATTGGGTTGGTTGTCATTGATGTCAACCCTTGAAGAAAGTTTGGTAGCAAATTCTGGTAGCACAAAGGTTTGGGTAATGGACCCAAGTGTTTTTTTATGGATAATGGTATGGTTTTTGATATATTTGCAGGTAAGACTATTCTAGATGGATAGTACATTTCATGCCATTTACGGTGGTATGTGGAATGTCACATAACTCCTCACGGTTAGAGAGTTATGGCCATGTGAAGTTGGAGAACCCTCATGAGTCATCTAGAAGCCCCAAAAGGTCAAAGTAGTCAAAGTGCTTGCAAAGAAGAAAATATTTAAATAATAAAGTGAAGTGATGAGTGTACTATAAGTCAAAGAGGATACAAAAGAAATTATTTAAATAATAAAGTTAATGGAGAACTTATTAATTATGGGAAGTGGTTAAGTTAAGTGGACAAGTGGTTATAAGTGAGTTAACCCTAAAATAAGGAAAGTGGGTTAAGATGGTTAAAAGGTAACCCCTTGAGGATGATACATGAAAATATAAATAAGAGGTAAGACTCTCTCATTTAATCACACTTGGACACATTGAATATCTAATGTTGTGTAAGGCTTATTGCAAGTACACATTGATACATCTGAAGTTGTTAAAGTATGAGGTAGCATGAAGGGTTGACAACGAAAGTTTCAGAATTACAATGAATACTAAAAACCCCTAATTTATGAGGTGTACGCGGGCTAAGAGTGTATCAAGGTGGGTACATACGCAGGATGCAAGTGTATTAGGGCATGTACATGAGGGTAAAGCCATAGAAACTTGAGAATATGAAGATGTCGAGGTTCTAGATTCTAAGATCAAGCTCTCAAGAAGGTCTACAGTGATGAGATACATCAGATCTATCCACTGGTTTAAAAGGTATGTCTTATTTCTATGAGTAGTTAGATTTTGATGTATGCATGAGAAATGGTTATGGAGACTTGAGGATTATCCCTAGAAAGATTAGTGGTTGTATGGGATCTTCTGTATAAGTCATATCTACATAAATATAGTGTTGGTATAATCAATATTTATCATTGATACCTCTTGCTAGTGAAGTCACATCTTTTATTTCTTGGCATATGGAAAAGGGTTTTTGTGGTACATGGTTGAGAGCTTATATTTGTGAAGTGGTTGATGTATTCAGAGGTTGAATATTAGAAAGGATTTGATGTCTAGATCATGTGAGGGTTATTATACTTTTTCATGATTACACACACTTATATGGCACATGACTAGAGAGAGATATAGAGTTTTTGGGTAAAGGTTATGTATGAGGAGGCATGCACAGGGTACAGTTCCAGTTTGGATACAATGACAGGTTGTAGATCTATGTGAAAGAAGTTGCAGAGGATCAGAAGTTTTCATAAAAAATAAAACCCTAGTTTTTAGAAGGTATACGTAGGCTGCATAATAGACATGACGTGTACATATGCAGACTTTTGTATAGATAGGGAGTGTACATACGCATGTTGCAGAACTACAGGTAGTGTATCCCTAGTTTTAGAATACATACGTAGGTTGCATAACAAACAGGATGCGTACATACATAGGTTGTTGTACAAATAGGGAGTGTACATATGCAAGTTGTAGAACTACAGGTCGCGTATCTGTTGTATTTTGTTTAATACATGTTCAGTTCAGGTACAGGTTGATTGCAAGGAAGTAGTACACATTGGATGTAGGTCAATGGTATAGGTTGGTATAGTTGTACAATGGTATATCTCATAGTGATAATATGATAGTGGTTCCATAATTCTACTTCTACGTCAGAGCGATTGGACGAGGCAATGACAGGTGGTTGTAGCCACCTTCCGGTTGTAGAAGAAGAACATAGGGGGTTGTAGCCTCCTTCCGGTTGTATCCAAAGAATTGGGGAGTTGGAGCTTCCCTTAGGTTGTATCTTGAGAAAATAGGGGGTTGGAGCCTCCTTCCAATTGTAGGTGGAAAACAAAGGAAGGTGGTGCTTTCAATGAATGCAATTCTTAAAGACATATAAGAAAATGAATTATGTGGTTTTCTCCCGCTTTGGGTTTCCACGTAAAAACACTGGTGTACTATGTATGCGTATGATTTCTCATTTGTTCATTGTTTATTTACTCTGCAACTATTGGATGATAATGTTACAATGATATAACACTTGCATTTTGTGGTTAAAAAGGATTGAATTGCTCTATTACTGATTCACCCCCCTTCTTAGTAATCCAACAATTGGGATCAGAGCAGTTCCTCAAGAATCAATTTAACCACTGAAAGGTAGACCATGGAGAGAAAAAACATGTATAAACATGAAATACCATAGTTTTATGGACAAAAGTATGCATTCTGGAGAAGAAGGATGAAAACATATATACATGCACATGGATTTGAAATTCGACAATCTATAGTAGATGGATACAAAGAACCAGTAGTTCCGCCAACAAGTGAAAGAGCAATAAAACTCGGTCAAAATAATTCCAAAGCTACAAATGCACTTCTGAATGGTCTTGGTGAATCGGTATACACCAAAGTATTGTAAATCCTCTAAAGATATTTGGGACAAACTTAAAAATATTTATGAAGGACATTCAAAATTCAACGAAGCAAAGCTTCAAACTTACAGAGGTCAGTTTGAACAACTAAAGATGAAGGAATATAATAATGTTGCATCTTACTTCTTACAAGTCGATGAAATAGTAAATGCAATCATAGGATTGAGAGAAGAAATTAAAGAATCTGTAATTGTTCAAAAGGTACCAAGATCTCTTCCTATGAGATTTGATCCTAAGATTTCAACACTAGAAATGAAATGAGAACTGAACAGTAAAATCCAGATATAAAAGAAGTAGTTTTCAAAGCATCCAAAAGGTCAAAGAAAAAGGGAAAGAAAAAAGAAAAAGAACATAGCAGTAGCAATGACATCTTGGAAGATGATGAATAAATGACCAAATTTGTCAAGAGATTGAACAAGAGAACCAAACGACAGATATAAATGTAAGCTTCCATTGATTTGTTTTAATTGTGATGATATTGGTCATTTTTCTAACAAATTTCCTCCTAAGAAAAATAAGGGGAATGATGAAGATTAATCAAATAGAAAACAAACATATAAAGGAAAAAGAACCACAAAGAAAGTTTTTAAGAAAAACCTATGCACCAAAGAAGACATCTCCTCATCAGATGAAGATGAAGTTAGTGATAGTGAGACATAAAGAGTTCTGTTAGCGTCAAAAGTCACCATTGGATTGATAGCAGGAGCAGAGCCCAACGCCCATCATTTTTATGTCACGATTTGTTTAATGGGGTGATTGAATGGACCATGACTCAAGATGGTATAACTTTAACTCGGAAAATTGGGTCTGGCATGTAGAAAACAAGGGAGGTCTTGATCCAACTTCCGTCAGTAAATGGATTAAAGGGTGGTAGATGGAAGACTTGAGAGAAAGGTGAGCAAGACTGCCTCTGGCAACAGGCCTTCGGAAGCTTGAGGATGAAAAAATCAGGAACCAATATCCTCTTGGTCCAAGGCTTCAAGAAACTGAGGGGTGACTTGACTGAATCCTTCAATTCCAAGTCGTTCAGCGCTAAGAAAATCACAGGAACCGATTAGAAACAATACAACTGTTATAGTTATCCAACCTACATCATCCTATAACAACTGCAACTCAACTGGATCCTCCAATTCCAAGTTGTTCTAACACATTATACAAGATATGGAAAAGGGGCTGACATCCATAAAGTAAGAAGTCTCAAATGCCTTGTACATTAACCAGAGCGACCAACACTTCATCAAAACTTACAATCGGGAGCCTTGCTCAACCATCGATATCTCACAAAATACAAAGACTGAGTCTATATACTCAGGAAAATTCACCTAACAAAGGCATGTTCAGCCATCCAAAGCATGGTGTCCCTTCAACTAAATTCAGACGGATAATCCCTGTCAGACACCACCTTAACTGCGCATGACTCCTGTAGGGGGAGGGTAGCTGAGCCATTAAGTGTCGGGCTAGCATGCGCAAACTTCTCTGTCTAGTCGAGGAATTTGTCATGGCTTCTCTGGAAAAATGGTTACACAGGACCCTCTCGAGCAGACCACTTGCCAGGCCCTCCATACTTCGCACTTTAATGACTGAGGAGAGGTTTCAACCACCTCTCCTTGCCTTCATTTACTCCGAGCGAGAAACAGTATTAAGATCGGATCCGATGATGCCTGGAGATCACAATGATCCCTTCTGTAACTGAACTCGGCACTTTTGGCCTTCTTTACACAACTCCTTTCTTTCCCCAAGTGATTACGGGTTGTGACCATGTGCTTATTCCCAAGGCGCTTTCAGTGTTTGTGAATGGGAAGGAGCTGATCCTTGCCTATCATAGTTGCGATGGGAGAAACACTGAGATGGCTCAATTGAACGCCACACGTCCTTCAAATCTGACAGTCCTAAACTCACCCGATGCTATTGTGGGCCCCAGGTCTTGAATGCTCTCGCTACTTCGCATATCGGGATATGATGGAGCTATTTTTTGCGCTTCGAAACCGCGATGGGTGAAAAGGAGGGGAGCCTAATCGTGCGCCAGGTGTCTGCTTCAAATGGACGGCTGAGACTGCCCCCTGATACTGTGGGCCCAAATTTAAAATTTCTTTCCCTTTCACGATTCGCGAGTTCGTGGGTCAAAGACCCTCAGCTCCCTTTTCTAAACTCCCGATCCCCGAGGTGGCGATACGGGTTGGGCCCCCTTTCTGGTCAGCTCTCTCTGCATGTAACCGTCGGCTAGAGCACAATTACTAACACCTCTTGCAACTCGCGGCTTCGTGAGCTGGAGTATCAAGCTTTGGCATTCTCCCCTCGCGAAGTCCCGAGACGCAATGGTCAACGAAGGTTGACCCCCTCTGGGCACTTTTCGTAACTCGCAATCTCGTGCAACTAAAAGACATAGTCTGCCCTCCGAACTTACGAACCCTGAGTTCAATAAATAACTACTGTGCTTGTACTGATCGCGATTTATGCCCATTGAAAACCCTTTTGCGCCATACTTAGCGCGACTTGGTTAGCTGCAACAACCCATCAACCGTTGCTCTGCTCTATCGATGAATTCTTGCCACAGAAGAAAGAAGTGCCCGCTCACTTGATTTAAGCCCGAAATAGATTTCTTCTGTGAGCTGCGCCCAACGCTCCTCGTGCCATTTGCAATCCTGAATACTCTTGTGCCCCGGACGAATAATGTTACGAACATTAGGCTCCATGGGGGATAGAGTCATCCCTGTGATGCTCTAAGGACTCATTTTGCAGTTCCAGTTCCTTGTTGTTGGGCTATGGAGTCATTTACTAAGCCGAAACAATAAAAGTAAAAACGAAGAACAGAAAAGACAATATTTACAAAACACAAGAGCCACAGAAGGCTCAGACAAAACACTTTTTAAGAAAATGCCCATTTATTGGGCTGCTGAAAACTTCTTCACCCTCCAAATCCTATAGCCGATATGTGTTATTCGAGAAAACCTCTGATATTTTGAAGGGCCCTATCCACAGGGCTTCAAATTTTCCATGCTTTCCCTTGTCTTGTTTAGGAGCGTCCCATTTCAGTACCAGGTATCCTACCTGGAACTCCTCCTTCTTGGCTTTCTTATCAAAAACCTGCTTGATCCTTTGCTGGTGGTCCTGAACTCTGATCATCACCTACTCTCTGACTTGCTGGACTTCTACCAGTTGGTGAATCCTTTTGACCATGTCATTAGGCTCTTCTTGATAATCCTGGAAGAATTTCTCTACGGGAATGGCTAGCTGAGAAGGGAAGACAACTTCTGCTCTGTATACTAACTAGAAAGGGGAGATGCCTATAGATCTCTTTGTAGTCACCCGATCAGCCCATAGAGCGAATTTCAGCTTTGAATTCCAAGCCTTTTTGTTGTCCTCCAATAATCTTTTGATGATCCTTATGAGACTTTTATTGAAGGATTCTGCTAAACCATTTCCCTGGGGATAGTACAGAGTGGAGTGAATCAACTTGATTCTGAATTGCTCACAGAACTTAACTAGCGGTTCAACCTTGAATGAGGTTGCATTATCTGTAACCATATTTCTTGGGCAACCAAATCTTGTGATGAGGTCTTCCAGGAATCCAATAATTACCTTGTGGGAAGCACTCCTGGTGGGGATATCTTCAATCCATTTGGTAAAGAAGTCTGTGGCAGTCAGGATCCATCTGTGCTGCCCACTGGAAGCAGGGTGGATTTCTCCAATAAAATATAGGTCCCATTGTTGGAAGGGTTCCGAAACAATCACAGGCTGTAAAGGCAGAGACTTGAGTTGTTGCTTTCCTGAAAATATCTGGCATGTAATACAGGCTCTAACTCTTCTATGGACATCAGCGAACAAGGTGGGCCAGTAGTATCCATCCCTAAGGATTTTGTGAGCTGTGGCCTTCCAGAAGTGGTGCCCTCCACATAGGCCGCTGTGAAATTCAAACATGATCTTGTCGGCCTCTTGTGGATCCATGCATTTTAATAGTACCCCCAGGGGGTCTTTCCAGTATAAGATTTGATCAATAAGGCAATATCTGACTACCTTGAGCTTCATAGCTCTTGCTTTGTTTCTCGGCAGGCCATCTGGAGGCCGCCACTCCTGCAGGAAGTATATGACATCCTTATACCAAGGACACTGGGCCAATGGGGGCTCCCTTTGAGGGTCTCTTTCAGACAACTGACCCTGCTGGATTCCTGAGAATTCGTTGATGAAACTTATCCCCAAAGCTTGGAAATTGGCTTCAGCCAACAGCTTGGCTAAGCCCTGACCTTTGATCAATTTGGTAGGCTTTATTTCTAGGTCAAACTCCAGAATCCTGGCTATCCTCTTACTCCTTCTCCCGTCTATGTCAGGATGGATAAGAATGTCTTTAACAACAGCCGAGGGGACGTAAGCGATGATTTTTTACTGTAGGACATAGATTCTGAATGCCTTGAGAGACTTTACCAGGGCATAGGCGTGCTTCTCCATAGTGTTATACCCGACTTCGGCATCCCTCAATGCTCAGATGAAATAGGCGATAGGCTGCTCAAGGCCGACCTTGTTTGTCTGTAATAAAACAACAGCCACCGTGTCAGCTGAGGCAAAGGAGAAAATAAGGAAATCCTTTGAGTAGTTGGGACTAATAAGCACGGGGGCTTCAATCAGGGCCTTCTTTATTTTCTCAAAGGAATTTCGCGATTCAGAAGTCCACCTCACTTCATTTCCTTTCCTTAGCATGGTTGTTATAAGTTTTACCTCCTCGGCAAAGTTAGGCACAAACCTCCTTAGGAAATTAATATTGCCAAGGAAGGATTGGACCTCCTTCTTGGACCTCGAGACTGATAAGGCTTGTATTGCCTCAACTCTTCTAGGGTCAATCCTGACTCCTTCCACTGATACTATGTGCCCTAGTAATTTTCCCTCCTGCATGGCGAACAAAGATTTCTTGGGGTTTAATGAAATGCCAAAACTCCTGCATTTCAGGAAAACTTTCTTGAGATGACGGCAATGTTCTTTATCAGATTTTGAAAACACTGTGATGTCATCTAGATAGACGACCACAAATTTATCCTTTTCGCTGACGAAAGATATGTCCATGGCACGCTGAAATGTTGCCCCTGCATTCATTAATCCAAACGACATCTTGGTGTACATAAATGTGCCCCATGGAGTGGTAAATGTCGTATTTTCCCTGTCCTTAGGCAGGATAGAGACCTGATTGTAGCAAGAGAAACCATCAATCATGGACATCCTGGATGCTCCTATTACCCTCTGTAGTATATGTTCCATCTTTGGTAAGGGGTAGTTATCCTTTTGTGAGCTCATGTTCAGGTTTCTGAAGTCTACACAGAGCCGGATCTCTCCACTCTTTTTCCTTACTGGCACCAAGTTGGCCACCCACTCTGAATACCTCAGCGGTACAATGATCTGAGCTTGAAGCAGCTTCTTCACTTCCCTCTCCATGATAGGCAACAACATAGCATTGATTTGTCTCAGCTTCTCCCTAAATGGCTTTGCCTCCTCTTTTAATGGGATTTTATGCTCGATGACAGAAGTGTCATATGTTTTGAGGTCTTCGTAGGTCCAGGAAAACACATCAGCAAATTCCCTCAAAAGTCCAGTGTATCCGGACCTCTGATCCTCTGTCAGACTTCTTAACAATTTGACAAACTTGGGCTCACTCTTGGTCCCAATGTTGCACTAAATAGTAATAGTGTCATCCTCCGTGGTCTCCCTGTTTAGTGGCACATCGTTTCTATCAAAAAGCCTTTCCAGAGGAACCAGTCCTCTTGGAATATGATTGTTGGGCAGTTGCACAATGTTACGCTCTGCAATCTTATTCAGAAAATTACCCCCATCAAGCTCTTCTTCGGAGACAGAGTCTTGGTCGATATGCATCTCTGAAAATTCTTCGACAGTCTCCAAGAATTTCTTGACCTCGAGATCATCCTCGAAAACCTTCCAATGTTTGACGTTTTCAGGTATGGAGGGCCTGTATTTTACTTCCACATCATATCTAAATTTGGGCGGCAAGGGTACTTTGAAATTATTTGTTGATGTAGCCAAGGAATCTGCCATTGTGTTCTCCTCTCTTGGGATGAAAGAAATGTTAAATGCTGAGAAGAAACTGTCAATTAGGTCCCATACCTCATTTCTGTAACTCCTGAGTTGAGGATGCTTAGCTTGATAAGCGCTTATGATCTGTTGGACCACCAACTCTGCATCACCGAACACTGCTATCTCCTGGATTCCCATTTCCCTTGCGGCTCTCAACCCCAGGACGAGAGCTTCATACTCTGCCACATTGTTGGTAGCTTCAAATTCTAGTTTGTATGACAGAGAAATGGTTTCCTGAGCAGGTGACACAAAAACCACCCCAGCTCCAGCACCTTCCCTGGAAGAGGCTCCATCAAAGAACATTTTCTAGACAGGGGTGATGGAGGGAGGGAATTTAGGGGAAATGGTGGGCTACTTTCTGAGTTTAAGAGGAGGATCAGGAGCATGGGTGAGTTGTAGCACACTGGAACCTAAGTCAGTGTCTAAGGAAAAAATGGGATGGTTGGTAGGGTTGGCCTCATCACTGATTATATAGGCCAGTTGGACTTCTCTGTATAGTCTCCTATGCTCTCCTCCAAACACTGGGATACTAGCATATGTGAGATCCATTTGCAAAGTTCCCCCCAGTCTTTTTATCCAAGATCTTGATAACAACATACTGAACTTGGGGGGTTCATCGGCCACTACAATATCCATGACCACACTTTTCATGGGCAATTGAAACAAGGTCACGACTAGGTCTTTGATAACTCTAAGACACTGAACTTTCCTGGAGTCGAAAGAATAGAGGTCATGATAGGCTCGGATGAATTTTAGCCCTAACTCTTCCATGACAGTTTTGGGCATGAGGTTATGAGAAGCCCCCGAATCCATTAAGCAGTTGTGTAGTACCTTGTCATGGATATTCAAGGAAGTGTAGAAGGGAGGGGATGAGTCATTCCTGTCTTCTACCATAGGACCTAGAATAACTGCGGGCTTTTCATCTTGCAAATTGATGGAGTCTGTGGGAACGCATGAGACCTCAGACCAAAAAAGCTCAGAGAATTGTTTCTTGAATTCTTCATGTTTAATCAACTCGGTCAGGGGTACATGAATTCTAATCTTTTGAATTTCATGCTCGAAATTAAAAGAAGATGTAAGCTTCGAAATTTCTCTTATTTCGGGAACATGACTCTGGACTATGGGGGAGAGGGGTTGGTGTTTCTTACCTCTGTGACTGTCTGCTACTTCATTAGCGGGCTTCTCTGTTCTAGTGGACCGTTCGTTAACATCAGGTGCTACTGTCTTTTTCTTCGACCTCAGGTCATATCTGCCTTGGTTGTTAGTAGCCTTGTCTCCCTTGCTCAGTTCATTTAGTTGACTGTCCATGAGAGACTCCTCGTATGATGATTGAGTGAGATGGGGAAAAGGAGGAGTGTTTCCGAAGAAATGGATCTCATGATCGAGCTCATCTATTTCCCCTTCTTCCCCCTCGGCCACAAAATTGTTTTGGAAAGGGGCCTGAATTTTCTAGTCTTCTCTGTCTCTTCCCCTCTCTCTTTGCACATTCGGGGGAGTAAAATTTTTCGGCCTCCTGGAACCTCCTTTGTTTTCGGCATTCTAAGGGCCCTTGTATTCTTGCCTCCCTTCAACTTTCATTCTCTCCATCTCTGTAGACAGAGACTTCACCATCTTGGTCAGTTCATCCACTTGAGGGTGGGGCACCAATGATCCAGAAGTTGAGGTTTCTGACCTTCCCTTTCTTCTGTCTGCGTCGGCCTTGTTCATTAGTCTGTCATCTGCTAACACATTGGATTCCACCTCTATGGCCGCATATTGCATTTGAGCCAAGGAGGTGGTTCTTCTTTCTCTCAACAAGAGATAGAAATCGGGGCCAAACGCACTAGCATAAGAAATTTTGGCCGAGGCTTCTGAGGGTTTTATTTCGGCAAGAATTTTATTATACATCTTATTAAATCTTTTGGAGAAGCCAGAGACGGACAATCCTTCCATCTTCTTCAGAGACCCGAACTCTGTCATGTAGTACATGAAATATTTCCTATCGCCCCACTTCCTCAGGAAAGCACTATCCAGGGCTTCGATCCCAGCAATAGATCCGGGGGCCAATCTTCTGAACCATTTCCTCACCTCGCCATCCAGGCTTTGGACAAAGACTCTCATCCAGACATATTCATTTTCAATGTTGAGGTTGTCTGCGTAACTGTAGAAAGCAGCCAGGTGCTCTTCCGCGGTTACATCCCCTTCTCCGGTGAACTTGGGCATGTATTTCAAGTAATCTCTAGTAGGGAGAGGATTCATAGGATGAGGTAGAACTAATGGATCATATCTGGCAGCGACTATGGAATCCATTCTATTCAGTGGGGGATTAGCACCAACCATAGGAATATTAGGTGGAGGAGAACTTGGAGGAGAAGGAGTTCGCGAAGGGGGTACTGGGAATGAGTCCCGAAGTGGAGTGGGAAACAAGAGGGGATTTAAGGAGAAGGCTAACGAGCTCAAGTCAGCAGGTGATCCCCTTGGCACAGAAGTGGTGAAACTAGGTGTGGGGAAATCTTCTGCGGTCCCGGGTCTACGCCAGGGTACAACTTCGGAGGAGAGGGGAGTGACAAGGGTTTCTCCCTCCAATCCTAGGCCAGGAGGGGAAAACTCAGCAGGAACACTCCCAAAGTTCAGGAAACGAAAAACCTCTGAAGGAGGCCTATTGAGAAACTGAGGAGGAGAGAATGGAGCTCCTACAGAAGGAGATGGCAGATTACCTGGTTCGATGATGGAAGCTTCTTCTTCAGAGTTCTTTCCTTTTCCGAGAACCACCTCCGGATCAGTTTCAGGTGTAGCTAGAGGCAGCTGTGGACGAGACCGCGTGTGCCTACCCCTGAAAGCCACAATTAATAGAGCATGTTCTCCCTTGCAAATTAGTCACAATGGAGTTGCCAGGTGCACAGTAGCAATCTTCAAAGGCTCTGATACCCGATGCACCTTCGGAATCAGAGGTTCAATGTCATTCAATCCCGGGGAAAATTTTCAACTTTGTCCCTAGCAACGACGCTAGAAATGTTAGCGTCAGAAGTCACCCTTGGATTGCTAGCAGGAGCAGAGCCCAACGCCCATCAGTTTTATGTCACGATTTGTTTAATGGGGTGATTGAATGGACCATGACTCAAGATGGTATAACTTTAGCTCAGAAATCTAGGTCTGGCATGTAGAAAACAAGGGAGGTCTTGATCCAACTTCCGTCAATAAATGGATTAAAGGGTGGTAGATGGAAGACTTGAGAGAAAGGCGAGAAATACTGCCTCGGGCAACAGGCCTTCGAAATCTTGAGGATGAAAAAATTAGGAACCAAGATCCTCTTGGTCCAGGGCTTCAAGAAATTGAGGGGTGACTTGACTGAATCCTTCAATTCCAAGTCATTCAACGCTAATAAAATCACAGGAATCGATTAGAAACAATACAACTGTTACAGTGATCCAACCTACATCATCCTATAACAGCTGCAACTCGACTAGATCATCCAATTCCAAGTTGTTCTAACACAGTATACAAGAGATGGAAAAGGGGCTGACATCCATAAAGTAAGAAGTCTCAAATGCCTTGTACATTAACCAGAGTGACCAACGCTTCAGCAAAACTTACAATCGGGAGCCTTTCTCAACCATCGATATCTCACAAAATACAAATATTGAGTCTATATACTCAGGAAAATTCACCTAACAGAGGCATGTTCATCCATCCAAAGCATGGTGTCCCTTCAACCGAATTCAGACGGATAATCCCTATCAGATTCCACCTTAACTACGCATGACTCCTGTAGGGGGAGGGTAGCTGAGCCATTAAGTGTTGGGCTAGCATGCGCAGACTTCTCTGTCTAGTCGAGGACTTTGGCATGGCTTCTTCGAAAAAATGGGTACACAGGACCCTCTCGAGCAGACCGCTCGTCAGGCGCTCCATACTTCACACTTTAATGATTGAGGAGAGGTTTCAACCACCTCTCCTTGCCTTCATTTACTCCGAGCGAGAAACAGTATTAAGATCGGATTCGATGATGCTTGGAGATCATGATGATCCCTTCTGTAACTGAACTCGACACTTTTTGCCTTCTTTACACAGCTCCTTTTTTTCCCCAAGTGATCGCAGGCTATGACCATGTGCTTATTCCCAAGGTGCTTTCGGCGTTCGCGAATGGGAAGGAGTTGATCCTTGCTTATCATAGTTACGATGGGAAAAACGCCGAGATGTCTCAATTGAGCGCCACGCGTCCTTCAAATATAACGGTCCTAAACTCACCCGACACTGTTGTGGGCCCCAGGTCCTGAATGCTCTTGCTACTTCGCATATTAGGATATGATGGAGCTGTTTTTTGCGCTTCGAAACAGCGATGGGCGAAAAGGTAGGGAGCCTAATCGCGCGCCAGGTGTCTGCTTCAAATGGACGGTTGAGACTGCCCCCTGATACTGTGGGCCCAACTTTAAAAGTTCTTTCCCTTTCGTGATTCACGAGTTCGTGGGTCAAATACCCTCGTCTCCCTTTTCTAAACTCCTGATCCCCGAGGTGGCGATATGGGTCGGGCCCCTTTTCTAGTCAGCGCTCTCTGCATGTAACCGTCGGCTAGAGCCCAAGTACTAACACCTCTCGCAACTCGCAGCTTTGTGAGCTGGAGTATCGAGCTTTGACATTCTTCCCTCGCGAAGTCCTGAGACACGATGGTCAACGAAGTTTGACCCCCTCTGGGCACTTTTCGTAACTCGCAATCTCGTGCAACTAAAAGACATAGTCCACCCTCCAAACTTACGAACCCCGAGTTCGAGAAATAACTACTGCGCGTGTACTGATCGCGATTTACGCCCCTTGAAAACCCTTTTGCACCATACTTAGCGCAACTCGGTTAGCTGCAACAACCCATCAACTTCTTCTCTGCTCTATCGATGAATTCTTGCCACAGAAGAAAGAAGTGCTCACTCACTTGATTTAAGCCCAAAATAGATTTCTTCTGTGAGCTGCGCCCAGTGCTCCTCACGCCATTTTCAATCCTAAATACTCTTGTGCCTCGGACGAATAATGTTACTAACAAGTTCTATTCATGGAAGTAGAAGACTTTGATAAAGAAGACACCGAAGAAGAACATGAAGAGGAAGAAGTTGACTACCGAGAAGAATTATTGACTACTATAGAAGTTATACAAAGAGAAAAGAGGAAAAACAAGAAGCTACAAGCAGAACTAGACAATAAGGAAGACACTCAAGAACTAGAGAATATCATCACGGAATTGAAGGTTCAAATAAAAGAATATAAAATAATTGAAGAAGCACTCAAAGAACAATTGGAAGAAAGAGACAAGATCATTGGAAATTTGGAAGTAGATATTGTCACATTGAGAAAGGATCTTCAAAAGAAAATTATGCAGAACAACTCAAAAGTTTTGGATTACATTATCAGTAGTCAACGGCCTAATCATGACAAGTTCGAACTTGGATACAATCAGACAGAAAAGGGATCAAGCTCCAAAGAAACAGAACAAGAAACATATCGAAAAATTTATCCATAAACAATCAAAGGGGATAGGAATACCTACAAGGAAGATTACAGGGACACTTCTCCACCGAGAATATTCAGATTTCATAATTGACAACCGAAAGAAACAAATAGGCCTTAGGAAGAAGAAGGATTCATAAGAGTAACTCCTTTAAAAATATCTTCAACTCCCAACTATCAAACTATATTGTTTTTGGGTTTATGTTATGCATGCAATAATTTTGAACATAAAGTTGTAAGTTGTAGAGCTAATAGCAGGAATATAAACAACTTTGAAAGTCATACACAAAATGGTATCCAAAAAGGCCTAGTGAAACACAGAGAAGAAGCTACAACAAGTTTGAATCATTGAGCACTGAAGTGGAATGCTACAAGTGAAATAACTTTGAACACATGGCCAAAGATTGTAGAATGATTGTCCCTCCTAGAGAACCACAACAGAACAATAACAGTCACAGATAAGAGCCTCAGAAGAGAACCTGGATAAGAAAGAAGAATTAGTATAGCAATGAAGAATGCACACTCGCTCTACAAGCTAAGCAGAATAAGTGTGGTTGGTATGTTGACAGTGATTGTTCAAAACACGAAGAACAGGTGAACAAAGACCAGGTCCAAGAGATCGCAAGATTGGAAATAAAATGAGATAAAGAAAGTTCTACAGAGAAAAGGAAAGATGTCATATATATAAAGGTTTGGAAAATAAATGAAAGAAAAGAAGGACAAGTAAATAAGGAACATGTTCAAGAGATTGTACTTTTAGGCACTGTAGTGAAAGATGAATCCATAGACAGAAATAAATAAATCAGAGCACGGAGAGATGATGAATCTACTAATGAAGATGATGATGAATACACATCAGGGCAGGAATTGTTCTGATCCATCTGGCTTAGAGAATCCCAAGTAATATGAATATTAGACGGGGGGGGGGGTCTATGTGATAGTTGTGACAGACCAAAGAACCATCCTTCGAGCAGCTTGCAGAGTTTGAGAAGACAGATCCATAGCAGTCAGTTAACACAAGTACAATCAGTTGTAGTAGTGAAGACTTCATGATAGTATGGTAATAAATGGGTCAACATTATGGGCAGTTGTGCAGTAGAGTCTTGGACAGTATGGACAGAGATAGATTTGTAAGAACAATTAGCAGGTTTGGTCAGATATATGACTATGGATGAAAGCATGGATTCATATATTGGTTCAGAGAGTCATTCAGAGACAAATAAACATTATGGATGTTAATTATACAAGAAATGGCTCATACAATGCTAATGGATTCCAAATTGACAGATATTTTTTGGAAACATGCAATGCATACATCAGTTCACATTAAAAATAGAGTAATTATTAGAAACAACAATGACAAAACTCCCTACAAGCTATGTAAAGGAAGACCAACAAATGTGAAACACTTCATAGTATTTGGAAGCAAATGCTACATCAAAAGAAAAGATGGCAGAATGATAAAGTTTGACTCTCATGTGGACAAAGGAGTACCTGTTGGTTACTCAAGTACAAGGAAATCATACAAGTGTTACAATATGAGGTTGAACAAATTTGTGGAAAGCATCAATGTAACAATTGATGAAACGGGTGGAAGAGAATTAAAGGAAGAAGAAAATGAATCAATGGAAAAACTTTATGAAGGAGAAGTAGAAGATGAAGAAGAAGTAAAAGGGGAAGATGAAGAAGATTAGATAGAAGTAGAAGACAAAGTTCAACAAGTGCCTCCAAAGACACCTAGAAAACGAGTACAAAAGAATCATCCTTCATATCAGATTATCAGAAACAAAGCTGTAAGAGTTGAGACTAGAAGAAGAATCTATTCGTCATAACAAATGCACCTAGCGCTCTCATCTACGATTGAACCAAACTGTTTTGAAGAGGCCAGCAAGGATGAATTTTGGAATAAGGCCATGGATGAAGAATTGGATCAAATAGAGAAGAATGACACTTGGAAATTGGTTCCAAGACCAAAGAATAAGAATGTGATTGGAACAAAGTGGGTATTCATAAATAAATTGAATGAAGATGGACATGTTACAAGGAACAAAGCTAGATTGGTATGTAAAGGATATGCATAGGTTGTAGAAATCGAATTTGAAGAGACATTTGCTCCATTTGCCAGAATGGAAGCAATCTGATTGCTTTTAACTTATGCATGCTCCAAGAATATTAAAGTGTATCAGATGGATGTGAAATCAACTTTTCTGAATGGGGAACTTAAAGAAGAAATCTACAATGAACAACCAGAAGGATTTCAATTGTAAGAGAACATAGATTATGTTTGTAAATTGAAGAAGGCCTTGTATGGTCTAAAACAGGATCCTAGAGCATGGTACTCTAGACTAGATAAATATCTACAACAGGAAGGGTTCAGAAAAGGAAGTGCAGACAACAACCTATACATCAGGGTAACTCAAGATAGTATTTTATTAATTGAAGTTTATGTTGATGATATTATTCTTGGAAGCAAATATGACAGGTTAAGACAAAAATTTGCAAAGGATATGCAAAATGAATTTGAAATGTCATTCCTTGAAGAACTATCCTTCTTTTTGGGTCTTTAGATACGTCAAAGCAACCAAGGATTTTTTATTTCTCAAACTAAGTATATCAAAGAAATGTTAAAGACGTTCGGAATGGAAGATTGAAAAATTGTTACCACTCCTATGCAAACTAGTTGCAAGATAAACAAATATGATGATTCAAAGTCTACAGACTAGAGGCAATATAGGTCAATGATTGGTATCTTACTATATGTGACAACATCTAGACCAGATGTAATGTAGGCAGTTGGATAGGTGGCATGATTTCAAGAAGCACCAAAGGAATCACATGTCGTAGCAGTGAAGAGGATTTTCAAATATCTCAAAGGAACAAAAGAGTTTGGATTATGGTATCCACAAGGAAAGGATCTATCATGTATTGCCTATACAGATGCAAATTGGGCAGGTTTCATTGATGACCGACAAAGCATCAGTGGAGCAACGTTCTACTTGGGTGAGTGTTTAGTATCATGGCTAAGCAAGAAACAACCATCATTATTCTTATCTATAGTTGAAGCAGAGTATATTGCAACAACAACATGTTGTACACAGGTTCTATGGATGAAACAACTATGACAGATATACAGGTTGAGTATGATGAGCCCATTCCAATCTATTGTGACAATGCAAGAGCCATTAGTATCTCAAAGAACCCGGTGATGCACTCTAAGACGAAGCACATTCCAATCAAGTATCACTTTCTACGAGAACAGGTTGCAGAAAATAACGTTAGAGTTGAATATGTGGGCACAAAAGAAAAATTCACAGACATCTTTACAAAACCACTTCTAAGGGAAGCCTTTGAGTATCTTCGTCAGAGACTCGGAGTAATTTCTACTCCAAAATGAATGGTTTTGAATTCTTATCTTATATGTCTTAGATTTACACAATCAAGCACCATAAAGAGGACATTTCAAGTTGGGAGATTCGTTTTAGGAAGAGTTCATTCAGGGAGAGTATCCCTAAGGACAGTTCAGTTAGCGGGAGCAGCCCCAGATGGAAAGATACCTCTTCCATTGATGAAAAAGGGGGAGATATTTATTATATGCAAAGAACAAATGCATGGTTCCAGGGGGAGAATGAGTGATATGACTTTATTATTGCATGATATGAATTCAATATTGCATCAGAGTGTTTCCATCAATGCCAAAGGGGGAGATTGTTGATTAATTGGGTTGGTTTCCATTGATATCAACCCTTGAAGAAAGTCTGGTACTAAATTTTGGTAGAACAAAGGTTTGGGTAATGGACCCAAGTTTGTTTGATGTATAATGGTATGAGTTTTGATATATTTTCAGGTAAGACTATTCTAGATGGATAGTACATGTCATGCTATTTCTAGTGGTATGTGGAACATCACATAACTCCTCACGGTTAGACAGTTATGGCCATGTGAAGTTGGAGAACCCTCACGAGTCATCTAGAAGCCCCAAAAGGTCAAAGTAGTCAAAGTGCTTGCAAAGAAGAAATTATTTAAATAATAAAGTGAAGTGATGAGTGTACTATAAGTCTAAGAGGATGCAAAATAAATTATTTAAATAATAAATTTAATGGAAAACTTACTAATTATGGAAAGTGGTTAAGTTAAGTGGACAAGTGGTTATAAGTGGGTTAACCCTAAAATAAGGAAAGTGGGTTAAGATGGTTAAAAGGTAACCCCTTGAGGATGCTACATGAAAGTATAAATAAGAGGCAAGGCTCTCTCATTTAATCACACTTGAACACATTGAATATCTATTGTTGTGTAAGGCTTATTGCAAGTACTCATTGATACATTTGAAGTTGTGAAAGTTTGAGGTAGCACGAAGGGTTGACAACGAAATTTTTGAAATTATAACGAATACTAAAAAACCCCAATTTATGAGGTGTATGTAGGCTAACAGTGTATTAGGGTGCGTACATATGCGGGATGTAAGTGTATTAGGGTGCATACATGACGGTAAAGACATAGAAACTTGAGAATATGAAGATGTCGAGGTTTTAGATTATGAGATCAAGCTCCTAGGAAGGTCTACAATGATCCGATACATCAGATCTATCCACTGGTTCAAAATATATGTCTTATTTCTATGAGTAGTTGGATTTTGATGTATGCATGAGAAATGGTTATGGAGACTTGCGAATTATCCCTAGAAATATTAATGGTTGTATGGGATCTTTTGTATAAGTCATATCTACATAAATACAATGTTGATATAATCAATATTTATCATTGATACCTCTTGCTAGAGTTAAGGCACATCTTGTATTTATTGGCATATGGATAAGGGGTTTTGTGGTACATGGTTGAGAGCTTGTATTTTTGAAGTGGTTGATGTATTGAAAGGTTGAATATCAGAAAGGATTTGATGTGTAGATCATGTGAGGGTTATTATACTTGTTCATGATTACACACACTTATATGGCACATGACTAGAGAGAGATATAGAGTTTTTGGGTAAAGGTTATGTATGAGGATGCATGCACATGGTACAGTTACATTCTGGATACAATGAGAGGTTGCAGATATATGTGAAAGAAGTTGCAGAGGATCACGAGTTTTCATAAGAAAGAAAACCCTAGTTTTTAGAAGGTATATGAAAACTGCATAACAGACAGGACACGTACATACGCAGGTTGTTGTATAGATAGGGAACTTACATACGCATGTTGCATAACTATAGGTCGTGTATCCCTAGTTTCATAAGACATATGTAGGCTGCTTAACAGATAGGATGTGTACATACACATGTTGTTGTATAGATAGGGCACGTACATACGCAAGTTGCATAACTACAGGTCGTATATCTTTTTCATTTTGTTTGATACATGTTCAGTTTAGGTACAAGTTGATTGCAAGATAGTAGTACAGATTGGCTACAAGTTAGTGGTACAGGTTGGTACAGTTGTACAGTGGTATATCTCACAGTGATAGTATGATAGTGGTTCCATCATTCTACTTCTATGTCAGGGAGGTTGGATGGGGCAAGGAAAAGTGGTTGTAGCCACCTTCCGGTTGTAGCCAAAGAACATAGGGGGTTGAAGCCTCCTTCTGGTTATAGCTAGAGAATTGAGGAGTTGGAGCTTCCCTTAGGTTGTAGCCTGAGAAGCTAGGGGGTTGGAGCCTCCTTCCAGTTGCAACTGGAAAACAAAGGAAGTTGGTGTTTCCAATGAATGTAATTCTTAAATACATATAAGAAAAATCATTCTGTGGTTTTCTTCCGCTTTGGGTTTCCGTATAAAAACACTGGTGTACTGTGTATGTGTATGATTGCTCATTTGTTCATTGTTTATTTACTCTGCAACTATTGGATGATAATGCTGCATTTATATAACACTTGCATTTTGTGGTTAAAAAGGATTGAATTTCTCTATTATTGATACCCCCCCCCTCTCAGTAATCCAACATAAACTCCACCCAGATAAAGAGATTCTTAACCAGGCTGATGTATCTCATACAACAGGAAAAACTCTGTTACAGGTGCCACTCAAACTAACAGCCTACATTATCTCATTTCCCACATGCCTATCCCACCCCAAGAAGTGTGACCATTCTATGCTCAATAGTCCTTCGGTTTCCCCACTTCCTTTTCGGGGCTTTAGTAGCAGGTTGGACAGGAAGTCTCAGAGCCCTGTAGTTGCAGTTTGGCACCTTCAGAAAATCAATTCCCAACAATTCTCTCGCCTAAAGAGAATTTCTCATGGGCCTGACAACCCGCCTCTTCAATATCCCATGGGCTTGACAACTCACTTCTTCATTCCAGCTCCTAAGCTAATCATGTATAGGTACAATTACGGGTATAGGTACATGTACAATGACAAGAAGGTACAGAGGACAGATGAATAAGTGAGTGAATGATGATAGAATAATGAACGAAAAATGAACTAAGTCCAAACTATATGTGTGCATGTTCTCAACTTGACTCTTTTCATGTTGAGGACTACTTTGGCCCACCTATCCCCATCCTTAGAACTTAGGATAAAATAATTATCCATACTTTATACTTTAAGGAATATTAATATAATATTCCCTTTTGGCTTAAGCTCCCTAGCTTAGCCCCTTATCCTTAACTTTTATCGCCCTTTCCCTCAATGTAGCATACCCAACATCCAACTGAGCTATGTCACATTGTAGCATCCCCAACATCCAATTGGGCTATGCCACATAAAATTTTCAAACTGTATACAAAATTAAAACATATACACACATAAACTCTTGCGAAAATTTATATATAAAACTTAAAACAGACAAATACATTTTGCAAATGCATAGATTCATATGGAATACTAATAAAAATACATATGCAACACACAGGAAAACCCATAAAAATAAACACATACATAATAATGCAACATGTAATTTAACACACAATTGACACTTATCTTGGTAAAAATATCACCAACTGCATGCAGACCTTCCATGTTCCTCCCAACCTTAGACCACGCTGCTCAAAACTCTCAGCATTAGGTCACCCCCGAGCTAGGACTAAACTCCACCCGGGTAAAAGGATTCCTAACCAAGCTTATGTATCTCAGACAACAAGAAAAACTCTGTCACAGGTGCCAACTCAAACTAATAGCCTATATTCCCTCATTCCCCACATGTCTGTCCCACCCCAGGAAGTGTGCCCCTTCTCTGCTCAACAGTCCTTCAGCTGCCCCACTTCCTTTCCAGGGCTTCAGCAACAGGCCAGATAGGAAGTCTTAAAGCCCTATAGTTGTAGTTTGGCACCTTCGGGAAATAAATTCCCAACAATTCTCTCACCTAGAGAGAATGGCTCACAAGCCTAACAACCCACCTCTTCAATATCCCATGGGCCTAACAACCCACTTCTTCAGTCCAACTCATAAGCTAACCAGGTACAAGTATGGGTACAGGTATGGGTATAGATACATGTATAAGAAGGTACAGAGAACAATCGAATGAGTAAGTGCACGATGATGGAATAATCAATGGAAAATGAACTAAGTCCAAACTATATGTATGCATCTTCCCAACTTGACACTTGTCATGTTGAGGACTACTTTGGCCCACTTGTCCCCATCCTTAGAACTTAGGATAAAATAATTATCCATTCTTTATACTTTAAGGAATATTAAAATAATATTCATTTTTGTCTTAAGCTCACTAGCTTAGCCCCCTATCCTTAAATTTTAGCTCCCTTTCCCTAACTAGTGGAGTTTAGTCCCCCATAATCTTTTATCATGGTCAGTCTACATGCAACGATGTATTATATTAATGATATGAGTGTTTACATATACAAAAATAGGCTCACTCGCCTTTAGCATCTAGGCTCTCTGACCTAATTCAACACATAAGCGAGATCAGATCCTGATTAGGCTTTGTTTTGAAAGGTATAATACTTTTTATTAATAATTTTATTAAGTTCATTTTTATTTATATTATTTTTTATTTTATTTTTTAAATAAAAAAATATCTATAATATTTAGGTTATTAGTCGAGTATTTATTGCTATAATCTCAAGATTTTGATATGTATCTATATCATTGTATATAAATGAAACTTAGATACTAAAATAACTTATTGTTGATTTGCAAGGGAGCAGACTTCCACGCTTATGTGGATCTTGGATTGTTAACTTATTTGTTTGCATATAAGAAAGATGAATTATTAATCAAATAAAATTAGTTATAAATCATACTTTAAGATAAAAAACAATTTCAACCTAAATAGTACATATACTTTTCTATTTTTCATATGACTTCCTACTTTTATAATAAAATTATGAAAATCATTTATGCATTTGTTATTAGTTTGCTCATAAGTATTTTATTAAGTTTGTGAAAATTATTTTTAAGTGGAATATGTGTTAGTTATAAATAATTTGTGATTAGATTTTTATTTTTTTCACAACTTTAATAAGTTTTTTATTAAGATTGTCTAGGATAATGAATAATTGTTTTTAAAACATGACTTGTATGTATTAGTTTTATTTAAAATTTAATATTTAAATTTTTAAATTTGGGATCATTATTAAAAGTTTAAACAATTTTGAGGATCATACTAACTTTGAAAATTAAAACATTGAATTTCAAATGTAACTAATATAAATTATTTTCTTAAAAACAAAATTTTTTATTGGTTTTTGCTTATGTTTATTAACTTTTTTTTAAGTAAATATTGGTTTTGACATAATTTTCAATGATCATAATTGCTTCATAAATTTCTTATTGATATGTCCTCATATGTAAGGGTCATTTATGATTTTAATTAATTAAGACAATATTTAGCTCTAACTACCTTCCTTCATCAACTTTGTTGCACATGACGTGGCCTTTTGCATCGCCTTACCAACTTCATCGCATCTTACCACAACCTTTATGCATTGCTTCTAGTTTATGCCTATTATTTAATCCTCACTATTATTCATGCATTACCTTCTTCAATTACTAGAGGATATCAACCCCTTAATTCTTTGCTTCCCAATCAAAAGTTTTCCACTACCTTGAAATGTAGTTAGCTACAAAGCTTTCTCTAAAATTACCTAAAATGTAGACGCTTATTTTTTCATAGCTCCTCCATCTTACCCTTAACTCATTTGTAGCTATTTCAAAGTAGGTACCTCTCAAGTGTATTAATACTAAGGTGTTGCCTCCCATTGCTCATAAGGTTACTATGAAGGGCAATGCCAACATAAAATTATGGGATGTGTGATATTTTCTCTAGAAGATTCATGGTGATACAATCTTATTTTTATTAGAAAGAATAATATTATTAAACAAATGCTTAACAGAGACACATTTACAATGGTCCTTTCTTTTGCATTGCTAAAAATAGCTTCTATAATTAATATTAAGGGCATTCTTTAATAGATTAGATATATTTAATTATATACAAACATATAGAAAGAACAATGGATAGTATTCAATCCTACTTATCCATGCAGAGTGAATCATCCTCCTCCTTCTTGCAAAAATGGGTAAGAATGGAACCTTAAATGTAGAGGTTGTCCACTTGACCTAATACATATAGTTGATGTGAGATAACTTTCCACAACAACTCAAAGTCTTTGCTTTTCATCTTATGTCTTGCCGTAGTCTTTATGAAGTCAATTGGTCTCCATCAACGTTATATATAATTGACCCTTCAATGAAATATATAGGTGGCATTATTCTTAAATGATTGGCCCTTCAAACTAATCGTGCAAGTGCAACATTGAGCATGGAAGAGCAGCTTTTGAATAAAGAATAGTTCTATCTTTTGTTTTTGTTTTTAAATTTTTTAAAAATAATATAAACAATATTATTTTCCTATCCTAATTTATATAACGGATACATATTTAACGGAGACATATTTGGAGATAAGTTTATCCCTTTTCCCCATATTTAACGGAGACATATTTGCTTTCGTCTAACTACTTACTTTTCAACTACTTATTTTTGTCGCCGTATTTAACGGAGACATGTTTGCTTAACTTTTCAACAATTTTTTTTTTTTTTTCTCATAAGAATACGGGAATAAGTTACGTAACCAGAAAACCTTAACTGATTGGTCCTTGGCTTCTTTATGCTCCCTTTCAATTTTGGTGAGATACCTTTTCATTAAGTATATCACTTTATGCATTTATTCATTCCTCGAAGTAGTTTTGACATCCTTCCAAAACATCGGATCAAGGTTACGCTACCACCAAGATCATAGTTACACTATAGACAAGAATTACCTAATTTGCTTGAAAACATAGTGATGATGGATTTCAATGTTTTGGGATATTTTCTGATAATTTGGGTCGTTCATTGATTGTATCGTGCTTGGATTACTACCTTAAAGTGTTATATTTTTTATATTAAGAAAGAGAACACAAAATAATAAAATACAAGAATTTGGTTGAAAAGATTTTAAGCCATATTCAATACATGTATTGATTCAATGATATCAATATATAGTATTGTATCTAACCACTTTTAGATCTAGATCTATTGTAGTTTAAGGGAAAGTATGAGAACTTATTAATAGATTCTTACATATAGCAACACACATTACATTATTATATGTGGAAACATGTAGAGATATAAGAAGACATATACAAGTATTGGAAGAACCATCAATGCATTTAATTAGATAGAAAAACAATCTCTTCTTTTACATTACACACACACACAAGTGATATACAATTACTAGTCTGTTACATTCTTTAACTGTTTGGTCGATCGACTCTAACTATATGTTTGGTTGAATTTTACA
>ML778781.1:275496-291962 GCA_009831015.1 Picea engelmannii | reverse complement strand
TGGGATTAAAAAATTGGAACTTCAGTGGAAAGGTTGATGTAGCCTCCGACTGTTCTGTAGGTTGATTTTTCAGGCCTCCAAATGATGTTTAATAAATACTTAGGGATATCTGTTGCAAAAGGTGTGAAAACATCTTCTCATCTTCAATGGAGTAATGTGTCTCTATTTCCACTGATTTTAATTTCCCCAAAAAATCTAATTTGTCGATCAAGGTGGCTTCTTTCATAGTAGTCAACTCTGGGTCAAAGTTTTGCTCGAATTCTCGCGCTTTATGTTTAACTTGGTCAAGGTGCTTGATGGCTCTCTTTGTTGCTTCTTGAGCTTTAGTTTCCTCCCTCAAACTTTCTTTTTCTTGTTTGGACAACTCAGTTTCCATTGCCTTTTCTTTTGCGATGTGGGTCGATATGGTTGCTTTGCATTTTGTGTCGGTGGTGAGCTCTCTTGTTTTTCTTAGATCAACAATTATTGTCCTTTGTGCTTTAAGATTATTGTAGGTTGAAAAGAAGTATGATGGTCAGTTGTTGAGTACAGTGTTGAGGATTGTCGCTTGTGAGTTGGCTAGTTCCAGATGTTGTTGTATTTTCTTGAATTTGTCATGCTCCGACTGCAAAATTGTTGTTGTTTGTTGAGCCAATCCAGCCGGATTGCTCCTTAGTACTCTGTTGTGTAGTTGATTGATTTCTTTATTTTCCTGTTTGAGGTGATGGATTTTCGACTGATTGTTGGCACACATGTTTATAACTTCTTTGACCAAGGTTTTAATTGTTGCAAGGGGGTCGAATCCTTTAGTCGAGTGTTCAATGCCCAACTTTTCTTTAGCGAGCTGAGAACAGTCTGTCAATATATTTTTCTCTGTGTTTCTCCTTACTAATAGTCGGGCACCATCTTCGAGGGCCCTTTTCCATCTTTTTGGGGCTTATTGTGTTACTTCAACATATAGGTCGAGCATTTGTTCATCGGATGTGACTGATGGACTGAATGTTGTTTCTGCAGGGGGTTCTATCAACCTGATTGGCTTGAAGGCTATAAATGTAATCTCCTTTGGAGTACATTCCTTCCTATGTATGGTATTTTTCTTTTTCTGGCCTTTTCTATAGGTTCTTTCTCATTCTCTGTCCCGACATCGTTTCCTTTACTTGTATCATCTTACTCTTGGTTTTGTTGTATAGAAGCATTCAATCTTGTGCTAAACACATGGTCAAATTCTAGGATGGAGGTTATCCTTCCTGCATTAGCACATAAGTGTACTGGAATTACAATTTAACTGATAGAAGCGTTCAATCTTGTGCTAAACACATGGTCAAATTCTAGGATGGAGGCTATCCTTCCTGCGTTAGCACATAAGTGTAATGGAATTACAACTTCTTGACCATAAACTAACTTGAATGACATCTGGCCAGTGGATCTTTTATATGTTGTTCTATATAAGGCCCATAGTATTGCTAGAACTCTATCATCCCAATCATCTCTTTCAAGTCATATTTTCATTAATTCCTCGTGTAATGTCTTGTTGAATGGCTTGATAGCTCCGTTGGCTCATGGATGCTATGCAATCGTCTTTCTATGGTCAATCGAGAAATTTTTAAGCAATACTTCAATTGTACTATTGATAAAGTGAGTTCCTTGATAACTGATTATTGTCAAAGGACAGCCGAATCTCATTACTATGTTTTCATAGATGAATTTTGCAGCTATTTCCTTTGTACAATTTTCGACTAGTTCCACCTCTGCCCATTTAGTTAAGTACTCGAATGCTATGATTATATATTTTTCCCCTGATCCTTTTTCTCTTCTTGGGAATGGTCAGAAAAAATCAATAGCCCAAATTTCAAACGATAAGCTGCGGTTTACCAAATGCAAGGGAATTTCATTTATCCATAATGGTCGACCAATCCTCTCACACTTATCACATTTATTTATATGTTCTCGTCAGTCTTTGTGTAAAGTCAGGCACCAAAGACTGGCTTGAAGGATTTTTCTAGCTGTCATGTTGGCTTGAAAGTGACCTCCCGTTGGGTCTGTGTGAGCTTCATTAATTACATCCTCACGTTCATGCTCTAATCCACATCTTCACAAAATATTATCGAGGCCTATCTTGTAAAGATATCCATTCATGAGAGTTAATGGTGCAGCTTTCATTGCTAGGTTTTTTCTTTTATTGGATGGAAGATCTTTAGGTGCTTTCCCTTCTTTTAGAAAGTTTGCAATTTATTCTAGTTCTTCGGGAGTTGCTTCAACCCTAAATAATTTTGCATCTGGTAAATCATCATCTATCCCATTCAAATCTTCTCTTGTCTCAAGTTGGGATATGTGATCCGGGCTGAAATTCTTCTTTCCTAGTTGGACTACTACTTCAAAGTCAAACTTTTGAAACAGTAGTAGCCATTGACAAATTTTCCCTTGATGGACCGACGTATTTACTAGATATTTCAGTGCCCGGTGGTCCGTGAAAAATATGAATGGATTTTCTAGTAAATATTGTCGGAATTTTTGAAGGGAAAAAATCATTGCTAGAGCTTCACGCTCCGTCGTCGAGTAGTTTCTTTCTACTTTATTTAATTTTTGACTGGCATATGCATTTGGGTGGTCGACCATATCATCATATGGTTGGGCTGAAACTGAGCCAACAACAATGTTTGATGCATCCACATGAACATGTAATTTCCTTGACCAATATGGAAATCTCAGTATGGGCGCTTCTACCAATTTTCTTTTCAATAACTCAAAAGATTTATCAATTTCTTGGCTCAAGGAAGATTTTGATTTGTTTCTAGTTAATTGGTGGTTTCAAGTCGAGAATCACTTTGATTTTGGCCATGTAGACTTTGATTCCATCTTTGCATACGATGTGGCCCAACAATATGCTTATATGTGTGGCAATGATGCATTTTTTGATGTTCAAGGACATGTGAATTTGTCTGCATCTTTCCAACATCATTAATAACCATTGGATGTGGTCTTTCAGTTGGATGTAGATGATCCAATCATCAAAGTACACAAGCATTTTTTTGTAAATATATTCTTGGAATGCCTTGACCACTATTCTGGAGAACACTGTTTGGATATTTTTAGGCCAAAAGGCATTAATTTGTATGCAAATGACCCGAACTCAGAAACAAATGTGGTTTTTTCCTCATCTACTTTTGCGATAGGTACCTAATTGTATCTGGAGAAGCCATCAATGAAAGAATAACATTCATGTCCCACAACTTCATTGATGATTTCATCAGCAAATGACATTAGGAATGGATCAGTTACTATAAGTTTGTTCAGTCCTCTGAAGTCAACACATATTCTTAGTTTCTTTGGGTCGTGCTTCTATACCAACATAATCTATGTTAATAAACAACACCTTATATCATTAAAAAAAAAAAACTCACTTCACCAAGTTAACCTCAATCAACTACTCAATAGACCCATACATAAAATACTTTTTCAAAGCTGTCCATATCATTAACAAACCTATGCAAAATTTGATGACTAATTTTAACCAAATCAATAATTAAAAAATGTAAAACAATGCAGTAATCCACCTCGTACACCAACCATCGACGACCCCTGGGATGAAGCATTGGTTATCTAGTTCATGTATGATATTCATGCTATCTTTTCTTACCAACAAATAGATCTTAGAATTTCCTAATCCAATATCTTCTTAGACATCACGAGGAGCAAGTGTTTGTCACAAAAATGCTTCTTAGAAGCGAAGCTAATAGGCCATGAGGTTCTCGAGGCACCTACACTTTATAGGGTTCATATTTCACGTGACGGTTGGTTATCCTTAAGTGGTTAGTCATGAGCATTAAATGAGTAATTGGTCAGCATCAATTTTATATATAGTTGACCCTTCAATAAAATGTATAGGTGAGATTATTCTTAAATGTTTAGCCCTAAGAGCATGGAACGGCAGCGTTTGAATAAAGAATAGTTCTATCATTTGTTTTTGTTTTTAAATATTAAAAAATAATATAAACATTATTATTTTCTTATCTTAATTTATTTAATTGATAAACCTCTTCCTTTTCCACATTAGCGGAGACATATTTGCTTGACTTTTCATCTAACTACTTGCTTTTCAACCACTTATTTTTGTCTCCATATACAACGGAGACATGTTTGCTTAACTTTTCATCTAACTTCTTATTTTTCTGAGAAGAATATGGAAATAAGTTACGTCAAAGTGATTGGTCCTTGGCTTCTTTATGCTCCCTTACTATTTTGGTGAGATTCCTTTTCATTAAGTATATGACTTTATGCATTCATTCATTCCTCGAAGTGGTGTTGACATCCTTCCAAAACATCGTGATCAAGGTTACGCTCTCACCGAGATCATAGTTACATTTGAGACGAGAATTACCTAATTTGCTTTTTTTTTTAGCAAAAAATTCACTTTATATTAATATTTATACAGGGGACCATTACAAATAGTGATCGTCGGAACCAAACAACAAAGTCTTTCAACTCCAAAACTCAAGGACCCCATCTTCTTTCAAGTAGACTTGGCCAAAGAAAATAAACAATGCAGACATCAACTAGGAGGTTCTCTAAAAATCGTGCACTCCTTCCTAAAAGAAAAAATAGAGTGCTCAAAAGCACGCAGATCGTCCCACAAGAAGTAACTGGATAACAAATAAGAAACACTAGGAAATCTAATAAAGGTCTAGGAATATGAAGGGCCCTTCATGCTCCTCGTTGCATTGAGAAAAGGTGAGCTTCCCTGGGTCTTTGATGAGCGCCATCTTTGAAAGGCTGTCCGTGACTTGATTTTCCTCTCTGCAAACATGATTAAAAGAAATTGTTTGGAAGGAAGTGATTAATGCAGTGACTCTATCCTTCTAGCAATCCAAAGAGATAACCTGGAGTCGACCATATCCTCGCAACCAATCTATAATGATCTTGGAATCACCCATAATATGAATCGACTGTAAGGGCAACCTATTAGCCAAGGTAAGTAGCGCCCAAGCACCAAGAAGTTCTGCTCTGGTATTTGTGCCTGAGCCACAATTTAGGAACCATTTATAACTGCAATGCTCACTATTTCTAATTACCCCTCCCGCTCCACTATTTAATCCTGTAGAGGCAACTGCTCCATCAAACCAACCAACAACACCTCCAGTACCTGCCTGTGTGGATCTGAATCTTCGGGCTGGTGCTTTCGACACAAGAGTGTGTTCTCTCAAAAACAAAAGAGATAGATGGACCACCTTCAGAGCCAAGGGTTCTTTGTCTTCAAAAATAGCCTGGTTTCATTCCCTCCAAATATTCCAACATATCAAAGCTGGTAAAGACTGAAACTTGAAATTTAATATTTTCCAGCGTTTGAAACAATCATTAATGTTAGTTCCGGCCCATCTGCCATCATAATTTATGGCCAGCTTGATTTTCCTCCATACATCCACCGAGAAAGCGTAGTCCAAGAAAATGTGAGGTGTAGTTTCTACATTCAGTTTACATAAGAGACACATACTCAGTCCCCTGAATCCTCTACATTGTAGGTTCTCCCAAGATAGAATTTTGTTCTCAACTAATAACCAAGTAAAACGCTTAATCTTCAGTGGAACGTTCCAATTCGACATCGCCTTCCACCATCCGCCAAAATTAAAATTCCATTTCAAGTTTTCAGTTGCCATGTAGATGTTCTTAACAGTGATCATACCTGCCGAGTTACCTCCCGACCATTTAAGGGAATACGATTTTGTTTGTAAGAAAACTCCATTATTGATGAGCGCACATCTGAAGAGACTCCATTCAGCTTGTAAGTGCCCTGTCAACTCAAAATCAACACTACTGTACCAATTTTGTATGGTCCTCCCCACTTGTGCTTCTTTTTGCGCCTAAAATAGGAAATACAACCCTTTTCTGTTGATAGCAACAACCAAGTCTTTCGAGAGTAAAGCTGCATCCCCCATTCCCAATATGCGCTCTTTACCTATAACAATGGATTTTCCATCCCCAGGACTCCACATGATCCAATGCAAAAGAAGATGAATAGATTTAAGAAGGTATGTCCATGTCTGAGAACCTCTTTCCTTGTAAATATCCATGGTGTGAAGCCATCGATGAATTGAAACATATGGAAAGTATTTTTCCTTTATCACTCGATGCCATAATCTGTCCTTCATAAGAGCCCTCCAAAGATTGTGTGTTACCAATGCTCTCCTGAACCCGGTCAAGTTTCGCAATCCCCATCCCCCAAGATGTTTTGTCCTAGAAATCAACTGCCAATTACAAAGATGAATGCTCTTCTTATTCCAGCATCCCGACCACGGAAAGATAAAGATAATTTGGAGAATTTTGATTTGGATCAAAGATGGCAAGCTCGCCAGGGTCAACCAATAGACAGGTTGACTCTCAAGAACCGCTTTGATCAAGACCATGAGTCCCCCTAAAGACAACCACCTTGAGCACCAGTGACTGATTCTCTTTTCGTATTTTTCAACAAGCCATTGTCAATCATCTGATTTGTATCTATCGACCTTTAAAAAGAACCGAGGTATCTAAACCCCTCAGAAAGGTCTTTGATATTGTATGGAAAGATGGATTTTAAAGAGTCCAACATAGAAAGGTTAACACCATAATAATGAAAGGTAGTTTTTAGTGGGTTGATCTGAAGACCAGATGTGTTACAAAAAAGATTTAGAATCCTGCTGATCTCTTTCCATTCTGCAATTGCACCAGAACTCATGAGGAGAATATGATCTACGAACAATAGATGAAGGATTTTGATTAAACATGAAACTTTAATACCAAACAAAAGTCCAGTCTCTTGGCTGCGTTTTAAATCCAAACTCAAGCCCTCCATAATAAGATTAAAGAGGAGCGGTGACAACGAACATCCCTGTCTGAGCCCCCTACCGCTGCTAAAAAATTCTGAAGGTTCTCCATTGACAAGAATCATGAAAGAAGTCGACGAAATGCATCCCATTATCCAGTTTGTCATTGCCAGCCCAAAGCCACATTGAAGTAAGACCAGCCTGAGAAAATCCCAACTTATGCAATCATATGCTTTCCTTAGATCAATTTTGAGAATTAATGCCTTAATTTTTTTTTCTTTAATCCTATGGAGGCACTCTTGAGCAATACCAATCACATCAATTATTTCCTTCCTTTCAAAAAACAAAATTGCTCCTCGAATAAAGATCGAGAAAGGATCGGTCTCAGTCTCTTAGCTATAATCTTAGAGATCACTTTATAACAAAGATTGCATAATGCAATCAGGTGGGAATCCCCAAAGTTTGTCGGGCCATTTACCTTAGGGATGCGAGCAATGAAGGTAGAGTTCAGAGACTCAATCAACTCTCCATTAATGCACGATTCTTCGACAGCGTCCATCAAATCTTTAGAAACCAAATCATAAAAATGAATGAAGAATTCCACACTCCACCTGTCAGGTCCCAGGCTTTTATCTTTGGGAAAGCCTTTTAATACCTCTAAAACTTCTTTCTTAGTAACAGGCTTTTCAAGTGTCACTAACTCTTCATCCGAAACAATTCTAGGATACATTCTTATAGTTTCAACCTGATACACAATCATATTCTTAGCGGGTTCTTGATAGAAGGATATAAAATAACGTTTAGCTTCTTTCTTTAAAGCTTCTTGCCCTTGTTGAATATGCCCCTCATTGTCTTTTATTTCCCACAATTTTTTTTTATTACGCCTGTAGCTAGTAAAATGGTGAAAGTACTTAGTGTTGCTATCTCCACACTAGATCCAAATTGCTCTGCTCTTCAGCCGCCAGCATGCCTCTTCCTCCATCATCATCTTATTTCATTCCAATTCCAAGGATTTTAGACAACCTCCCTCTTCATAACTTAAATCCGCTTCCCAAATTTCCTTTGTAAGAATAGTTATTTGTTCTTCTAAAGATTTAAGGGCGCAATTTTCACTTTTTTTCTCTCAGCAGTCTAAGACTTAATTATGTCCTTTAGATTATGTAGTTTCTAAGCAAGTCTTCTTTGGGCCCCAATGACACCACTTCCCTGGACATAAATCCATTCTGCCCTTACTAACTCCCCAAAAGTATCATCACCCAGAACAACAGGATTGAATTTGAATGGGTAAGCAACTGAGAAGTCACCACGATCCATTTGAAAAAACATCGGCGAATGATCTGAAAAGAATGGGTGAACAACCCAGGATCTGTACCTAGATGATTTAACCAAGAGCGCATCTGAAACATAAACCCTATCTAGCCATTTTTTAATACTATGAATTCCAATCCTACCATTACACTAGGTAGGCATAGGCTCTACTGGTTGTACATCCACCAAATTATTTTTTTCAAATAGATTTCTGAAAAAGCCTACCAAGGGGTCAGGTAAAGCGCCAACACCCCATATTTCATCAATTCTAGTTCTAAAGTTTAAATCTCCTGCTATAATGATATCATCCCAAGCTAAAAAACCTTTTGATTCCACCAATTCCTAGAATTGTCTTCTGCCAGAACAAGGACCATAAGCATTTAGGAAGGAAATCCTTCTTTTATCTGGTAAGTAAACTCCTGTCAGCAAAATACCACCAACAAAAAGGTAAGACTGTAAATCAAAGACAATGGGATTCCAAGTAGCCAACAAACCTCCCGAGTTCCCAATAGAACTGACCGTCAATATCATCCAGGTTGGGCAAAGAGAATACAAAAAGAGTCTGGCCTTCTCCTCATCCACTAAGGTCTCCTGAAGGAAAATTATGTCCTTCTTAGAAGTACTCAAAATTATTCAAAGCGAAGGCAGTTTTGGGGAGCCTCCAACCCCTTTGATATTTAGGGACAAGAGGATCATGATTTAGCCCTCACAAGGGCTTTCATGCCTCTAAGCGCCCCTAAATCTTGAGTGGAATTTGAGAGTTGTTCAACAACTGTAGTCTGTCCAGTTTTCTTGTGCACACTTTGGGTCTTAATGGGAGATAGTTCCAACCCCAGGCCCCTAGACCAGGCTAAGGTTTTCCCCTTTTGATCTCCCTTACCACTAGAGGAGAATTCTGGAACACTGGAGGGTAAAGTTTGATGTAGATCCCGACCCCAATAGATAGGAATAGTGCTATTAGAATCTCCAGGTGACAGATTCATAGAATCTATGATTGTGTCCAGACTTGGGACATAATCAGAAGACTGTTGAGGCAAGAAAGAACTATCCAAGCCTAACAATGATTGAGAAGATTCTGGCGAAGGGATGTCTAAAATAGGAGCATGAGGGGCCAAATATTCTCTTCCTAGCTCAGAGGTTGAACCTCGTATGGTCGAAGGATCCAAATCAATACTATTTGAGTTCTCATTTACACCCTTCACCAAGACAGAGTTCCCCAAAAATTTGCACTCCCAAGCAGACAATTTAATGAACAAATTTGGGCAAAAAAACCTTAACTTATCGATCAGTGTTCACAAATCATCACCCAACGCAACAACTTTGCTTCTTGAAGTGAAGCCTCCCTGTGCATCAGGTTCCTCTTCACTCATATAGGCATCTAGGGTAGGGTGTTCCTGATAGTCCTCAACATCACCATCAATGTCTCTGACATAACAGTCTCTTCTCAAATGACCAGTGTGTCGATAGAGTGTGCACTGAAAGGGAATTCCTTAGTAGTCCAGACTCTAGACCATAACTTGATCATGCCATTCCACTTCCAGAGAATCCATTAAACTAGTTGTAACATCTATCTCCACTAATACTCTCACCAATCTTTTATCTGTAGACTTTAACCTAGCTTCATCCACTTTCAGAAAGCGACCAAGAAGGTTTCCAATCGTAGTTAATGTTGTTATGTTCCACATGTTCAATGGGAGTCCTGGGAGAAGAACCCAGGCATGCCGATGACTAAAATAGTCTGTGGCTGGATCAAATCCCATCCTCCATCTTTTCAACATCAAACTGCCCCCTTCATAGTCCCATAAACTCTTTAGTATGAGCTCAACATCTTCAGGAGATTTAAACACTAGGCCAAACCACCCAAAGGGAAGTGTTAGATACTCAAGAACATAGCCACAAAGATGAAACAAGTGGCAGTTCATCCACTCCGAGAAAGAAGTAGTGCATCTAGCCTTATAGGCAAAACGCTCGACTAAATCACACAAAGAGAGTTGGCATGTTTCCTCCATCCCTACATCTATTCTGATAACTAGATGCCTTCTCTGCCTCTTCGGCTTCCACACCTTTACTACTTTTTATGTGCGAGGGTCCTTTACCTTCAGTGATTCTCAGTGTGTGTTCTAGGTAGTGGAAACGTTCTTTGGGGGTACTTTGGAGTAGCTAGAACCATTCTTTGTATATAGAACCGTTGTCGAAACCCTCTGGATCAGCCCTGGACTCTCGCCAAGAGCAAGACCATTATGGTATATAGTCTTACCAGAATCAGAAGGAGAGGACTTCGACACCCTGAAGTGATCTGCCAATGGAGGCAGATGTGTCTTTAATTCATGAACAAAAGAGTCATTTATGTTCCCTCCACCACCTAACTTGCAACTCATCTCATCGACAGTTTTGAAAAGGTCAGCCTGCTCCCATTCTGCCTCGTCTGCTGCGCCCATTAGCGCACTAACCTCTAGTGCCACAACTCCAGACTGTCCCCCAAATCAACATTTAATAGCTAGGACAAGATTATTTAGGAAGCCAAGGATCAAGGCTCTGGTTACAATGCTTAAAGAAAATGAGTAGTTAAGGCCATAAACAAATATCCACCACAAAACTCCCTTCGCCAGTCTGACCGAGAAATGTTGGATTCCTCCTTTCTATCGGTCTGACTAGACATCCACCAAGACCTCTAGTCAAGTTTGCAGTTACTCCGTCTAAGTCAGAACTTCAGAGAGAGTCCATAACTTCTCCTACAATACTCTTTCAGTAACTAAAAACCAGTTACTAAGAATAGAAAATTGCCATGAAGCTTCAACTACAATTTTTTTGAACGGGCCAAGTCTAATTTGCTTGAAAACATAGTGATGATGGATTTCAATGTTTTGGGATCTTGTATGATAATTTGGGTTGTTCATTCATTGTATCGTTCTTCGATTATTACATTAAAGTGTTATATTTTTTATATTTTAAGAAATATAAAACAAAACTATAAAATAGAAGAATTTGGTTGAAAAGATTTTAATTCATATTTAATATATGTATTGTTTCAATGATATAAATATATAATACATGTATATAATCACTTTTAGATATACATCTTATTCAGAATTCATTAATGGATAATGACAATACTTCATCAATAGATAAGGATGTCAATTCATAAGAAGTTGAACTCAGACTTTGTGGTTGTCTAGGGACTCATAGTCTAACATTCTCACCCACTTCCCCCACTCAATTGCAAGTCTGGATGATTATATGAGTGAGACAACATGAACTAGTGCATACATTGGTATCATATTCAATCTTTAATATGATACTTTATATATTAAGAAACATAACACAAAACAATAGAAGACAAGAACTTGGTTGAAAAGACTATAAGCCATATTCAACACATGTATTGATACAATGATATCAATATATAGTACATGCATCTAACCACTTCTAGATCTAGATCTCCCTGACAATTCATCAATGGATAATGACAACACCTCATCAGTAGATATGGATGGAAACTCATAAGAAGATGATCTTAGACTTTGTGATTGTCTAGGGACTCATAGTCTAACAACCCCCCCCCTTAATCGCAAGTTTGAATAATTATACCAGTGAGGCAACATGAACTAGTGCATAAACTGGTATAATATTCAATCTTCCATATGAAACGTTTGAATTGAGCTTCGATGAAGATATGCCCAAAAAATTACCAATATGGATGCTAAATGGTTCATCTAAAATGAACTTTGAGAGAGAGAGAGAGAGTAGAAATTCTAGAAGTGAATAGTTGCCATGTTTGAAGATTCCTTTATTACTTGATAGTTTGATCATTTGCCAAGTAATGTAGCTAGAATAAATTGATGTCTTCTACTAATTGGTGAACAAATAGGATCACCATTCCACTATCAATGAACACATAGGATCATCCAAGTGCTCTTTGAATTTAGACATAATTAGGTGTCGAACAACATCCCGATGAATAGTTGAAGAGCAATGAGAGGAATCTATATTCCATGCTAGAACTTCCCAAATATGGTGATTTGATTGAATTTGATTGAATTGTAGATATCCTATTAAGGAGACTAGTTGTTATGCTACAATTCCCAAATTTTGATTGATAGGACATGAAAACTTAAAGCTTAAATATCATCATTGATATCCCCCCTATTAGGTGCAAGGTGAGAATATTGTTGAAGGGATCAAAGCTTGAGCTTTCAGGATTCGTTTTTTCTTCAATGGTTCATCATTGTATTTGGTGGTTTTATTGGTTGGGCCACTGACCATTTTGATTTGATTAATGTGGTGGTTTTGGTTGACAACAAACTATTTTCAAAATATACTCCCCCCTTTAGGTGCAAGAGATATATTTGAATCATGTTTCAATTTCAAAAAACAAGTAGAATTGACCCCAATCATGCCAAAAATCTTCATCTAGAAAAACAGTTTGAAAGCCTTCTTCTTTTGTGATTTCTCCATAAAAATGTGTCTTTACTCGTGTATAAACTAGATGGTAAGACTTATTCCAATTCATGACTTGTTGGTTCTAATGCCAAGATGTTATTCAACCATGATGAAATATTGTCTTTTTATCCTTCTTCTTTTGACATTTGTTTGAATGATGATTTGTCTTCCCACAATGAAGACAAGGATGGAGATCAAAACATTGATTTTCCATGTGACCAACTCCATGACAATGTTGGCACTTAGCATTATGAAGTTGAACTGAAACAAGTGAAGTGGAATCTCCTTGAAGGATTATTGCACTGTAGAAGTGGATTGGTCTGGAATAGTTAAGAGTATTAAATGTAACTTCCTTATCATATCCAAGTCCCATTTTGTGTTTGTTGTCATGGATTTCTTCCCAAGGTCTGATGATATGTTGGAAATATCATTATGTACTTGATATTATTCCATGCATTTGTGACAATTTTCATTTGTAACTTGATTTTTTTTTCAAGTTTACTTTCATTTATATTTATTATGTTATCACTTACTTCTTCTTATGACTCATCTTCAACAAAACTTATCTTTATCAGCTCATTGTATGATTCCATCTCATGACTAGTTAAGGAATTATCGACCATATCTTTTCTTGCCTATGTATCGACCATCAGGTTATGTCTATCACAAGTAATATCAATAATTTGTATGAGGTCAAGTGTGTCATAAGTAACATTTGTTAGAAAAAAAGGATCGTAGAGCAATAAAATAAAACAAATGTGGAAATAAAACATAGAAGATACACAATACAATAGAGAAACAGATATACGTGGTTCACCCAGTGTGGGCTACGTCCACTAGAGAAATTTCTAGGTCCTTCCTTTATTATTATCTAGCAAATGAAGGGATACAACTTACAACACACCCATTGTAACTTCCTCTTATTTCTCTCACAGTCTCCTCTTTAGAATACAATATTCACAATGATACATAGCCACAATACATTTCCCTCATAAAAGAGGGTTGCCTTCTAGGGAAAAAAACCCTAACATAACTTCTACCTTCAGATATGAGACCTTATAATGAATGGTCCAGATTTACTATGAAATTACAATATACATTTACAAGGCAATTTTTCCTTCCGGGGCCCGCTTGCCCCTAGACCCTCCTGCACTCTTCCGCGTGGAGGAGTGTACATTCTTCTGGGGTGTAAAGTCTTCATGGGGTATAAACACGACCGAAAAAAATAAAAAAATCCATTGAATCAGGAAGATAATCAGGCTCCACAACCAACAACATCCACCATTTGTATTAAGTCATGAGTGTTACAATTAACAACAACTTTTTGTATGAGGTCATTTATTGCACATGTTCCATCAACCATGTTCTCAATTCGTTTCTCTTTTTATATTACTTTTAGTTGAAGTGATTCAATCAATTTATCCTTCATATGTTTGTTAAGAGCAACAACCCAACTATCCAATTCATGTAAGGAGTCTTGTAATTCTTTGATTTCTTGATTGGAGTTTTGCAAACGGTTTCCTCCTTTACCCATTTAAATTTTTTTCACACTTGCTTGTACTCACTCACTTGCACTCATGTCTTTTATATCATGCTCACTTGATAGTTGTCAACTTTAGGATATTAGTTACAATCGATCATTCACCCCAAATTGTGATTTTACAATGATTAAAATTTTCAATGTAAAGCTTCTTTATTCAATTTTAAGCAAGTATTTGCACAATTGATTTAAAAAAAAATAAAAAATTCAACTCCACCTTTTTTACAATTCATTGACTTAGATAAATGACTTATCCCTCTTCAATTTTTACAATTCAATGATTCATTCAACTCTTGATTTATGATATTACATAATTCGTTGTGTATGATATGTCTTACTCTGGGAATGATCATGTTTTTATGACCAAGTGAAGTTGTAAATTTAAATGTCAAAATTAAACACATAATATCCACCATCAATAATTTAAAATAAAACATCCACTATCCATTAGCAAAAATTTCCTTAGACCCCCTTATTTTGATTTTGGGATAGGTCTAAGACACATAAAAAATTTTTTATTAAAAAATTGATACATTATGAAGCTTTCAAATAATATTTTGTTCTCCTTTTCAAGGAAAGATTCTACTTGTTAACGATGTTTCAATAAACCTCTCTCACTTTTCCATTCTAAAGATTACAAAAAGATAAATCTCCTTTTACAAAAGAGAAACATGGTTTTGTCTCCAATCTCATTTAATCTCTTGAAAAAATTATATTTTGCTTCCCTTATTTTTCAACTTAAAGATTCTACTTGTTAATGATGTTTCAATAAACCTCTCTCACTTTTCCATTCTAAAGATTACAAAAATATAAATCTCCTTTTACAAAAGAGAAACATGGTTTCGTCTCCAATCTCATTTAATCTCTTGAAAAAATTATATTTTGCTTCCCTTATTTTTCAACTTTGACTCTTGTAAAAGTTATATTATGCCACAAGGCATTGATATTTACCATTACAATCCACATGCATTTACAATACACCACTTATTGTTCAATTCACATTATCTCTTTTCCTTGTTGCATAAGGTGTTCAACTTCAAATATAAAGCATTGATTCTTTTAGTATTTTTGTCCATGTGGGATAAATGACTTTATAAAACAATAAAAAATTACTTCAATTGTTATTTTTTTTCCACAGGTATGGATTGCAATATCCTTTTGTCATGACAATGCACATGGACTCCTCTCAATTTATGAGTTGTGCTCCTTATAATACCACTAGGTCAAACCCAAATTGTAAATGTACATATTCTTTATAGGCTAGTGAGTTGGGATGTTTTGGGCTAGAGTGCCTTTGTATATATATTTTGAGGCCAGAGTGCCTGTGTGATTTAGGCCAGGGGGCCTATGAGTTTAAAGACCAAAGATCCTAAAAATTATAATATGTATTCATATTTGATAATATTAATAAAATACATCACTTTTGCATACGAAGTCAGAGAAATTAAGAGTATGGGGGCTAGGACTCCACAAGAGGGATAAAGGGTTAAGGGTCTAGGAATAAAGGCTAATTCAAGGGGGCTTAAGCTAAGGGAATATTATAATATTATTCTTAAAGTCCAAAGTCATGTGATATTATTTTATCCTAATTTCCTAAAGGTTGGGAATGAATACCAAGTGGGGTCAAAGGAAGTTCATAAGATGACAAGTGTCAAGTTAAGAGCATGCAAATATATTGTTGGGAATTAGTGTAATTCCATCATTCATTACATCATTCCCTCAATCATTCATCCATCATCTGTACCTTTGCCAAGGAAGGGATGTGAAGTTTTTTACCTTGTAAATCCTTGGGGGTTGGGGTTGAAGAGGAAGGTTGTCAGGACTATGGAGCAATTTCTCTAGGTGAGAGAATTATTGGAAATAGTATTCCCTATGTGTTGGGATAGTGTGTGTTGAACTATTAAGCAACCTTGTGTTCCAGGTTCCATAGAGCTCCGAGACTTCTTGGAAGACTTGTTGCTGAAGATGTGGAAGGGAAGTGGGACAACTGAAGGATTGTTGAGTAGAGAAGGGGTACACTTCCTCGGGTGGGACGAGCTATGGGGACTGAGAGGCTATGATCTGGGAATTATTGTTGGAGTTGGCACCTTGGCCTGATTTTTATTGTGTCATCTCTTAGACCTTTGTCTGGATTAGAAAGACTTTTACCTAGTGGAGTCATAGCCCTAGCTCAGGGGTGACCTGCTATTGAGAGTATATGAACAATAGATTCTACGACTAGGAGGAACATCTAAGGTCTACAACCAGTCGACGATTTAATTAAAAGATAAGTGTATTTAAGAGTTTTTGATGTTACTATGTAATTAATTATGTTAAATATGTTATGGTATAGCTTATATATATATATATATATATATATATATATATATATATATATATATATAGAGAGAGAGAGAGAGAGAGAG
>ML778781.1:235671-265065 GCA_009831015.1 Picea engelmannii | reverse complement strand
TTGGATGCACTTGTTTATGGTACAGGTTGATTACAGGTTGTTTGGCATAGGTTGGTGCATGGTTGATGCTCTTGTTTATGGTACAGATTGATATCTGTTGAGGATTGTTGCCTCATCTCAGTTGGTGCTAAGAATGCAAGATGCGTCTTGCATATAGAGTTGGTGCTCTTGTAGAGTTGTACTCTATTAAGTTGTTGTTGATAAACCCCAAGGATTGTAGTCCGTAATAAAAAGAAAATTGTACATACATCTTGTGTTCTTTGTGTTCATTGTGGTGATGACTTGTTGATGATATATTGCTGATATATGTTGCTGATATGTGCTCACATATAACTCGTTATAAATGACAACAATGGGTAATGAATAAATGTTGAATGCTAATTGATGATTTTCTGTGCAAGAGGGAAGTTTTGGGAAAAAGAGCCCCACACTCATTCACCCCCCCTCTAAGTGTGGTAGGTGTGTCCAACAATCCACACATGCATGGAAAGGTTAAATATGTAAACTTAAACTATTTTATTCATTCATACATATTACAATACAACGACTCCATGGTCGGATATGAACTTGCAATATTTGTTGGGTTTCTAGGCCAAAGGGCATTGCAACCTCAACTACTTATGTCTCTCAATGTCTCATGTGACCTATCCTCTTTCTACTCTACCATCCCCCCCCCGGAAGTTCCTCAATTTTGTGTCTTATTCTTTCATAAATTGTTCTCTTCAGTTTCTCCAGTGGAGTCCTCACTCCCTTTCACCTTCTAGCTTCTAATTCTTCCTTTCCTCAATGACTCTTTTCATGCACATGACCTTCCAACTTCTACTAACAACACACTCTTCATGAAAAAATCCTTTCCTTTTACAATGGTTTGCATTTTATTTCCACACACTTGTCTTCTACTCATTTTGTAGAAACATGTCCATCTTGTAGCAACACTCCATCTCCTAAAATACCATACTCTGTAGTATTCATTTGATCTACATCACTGTTGTTACTTCCCACAGTCTGTCTCATTCTGCTACTATTTATTTCCTAGAACACTTAATCATTGTTGTAACAACTCCACAACTGTCTTCATTGTTTCATCTACATGATGAACAATATGCTCTTGCATCAAACTTTTTATGTTTTAAGAAAGCATGCCCTCATGCTTATGAGGTAAATCATTCATATGTACAACTTCCCAATGCAATTCCATCACTGTTACACTCCCAAATCTATAGTCCAGATCTATTATTTGCTTCAATATCCAAAACATCTTCCACTATTGCTCGTCCTTTATTTCAACTCATTGTTATCCCTCATTCCACATCCATCAAAACAATGCAACACTACTCTCATCATGGAGATCTAGAACTATTTTCATCTTATTCCTATTGCAACTCAATTTTCTACAAAATCTCACCTTTTGACATTGTTACCTTCTATGTCTCTCTTTCTTCATTACTGTTATGGGATTAATCGATAAATGTGGACATAAATAGATCTCCCTAGATCCACCTAGATCTAGAACAAAATAGAACATAATATGACACTTTCCCTAAGCTCTAACTATTGAGTTTACTAGCTAACAAGAGATAGGCAACATACCATTTAAATGTCGCTTCCTCTTTCCATTTTCATCCTAGCTCCACTCCGATGCTCCTATGATATTGAATTTGCAAGGGAACACAAGCCAACCAAAGTGAAAGCAATCCAATATACTCAACAAGAACTTATGCATGTGATCAAGGAATCATACAATAAAATAAGAATAATTTTATGGGAAAGAAATATATTGTTGTATTATAAATATGAAAATGAGAATACAACCGAAGCCTTGATGTTGTAAGGTCCCTTCCAACAGTCTCTTTCTTTCCACACACTTTTGATCCAGGGGTTCTGTGACTGTAGATCTGATAGCTACTCACAATTACTATTCAATCAAGTTATGGCCAACTTTTCAAATATAATTTCCCAAGCTACAAAACAACTAAATCCAAGCTACCAAGCCCAAGATAACTTTCTTCATGAGAGATACTCTCCTTTTATAAGATAAAGAGGATAAGCTGAGGAGGTTAGGATGATCCCACTAAATCAGAAAAGTGAGTACGATCCAAACCAATCAGAGGCCACCTCACCATAGAAGCTTCTTCTTCTAGAAGCATCGAGAAGATGCTCATTTTTCCCACATACGAAAATCATTGTACCCCTAGAACTGAGAAGAGTGTGACGACGTCACAGTCCAATTTTAGTACATCATGCAATGATCTGGGATCGTCACACCCCTATAACTGGAAATGGTGCGACAATCCTCCTTATTAGGGTTTTTACAAAGGAAAATATGATTTCATCTCTTAGGTAAAGTTCTTCTCCCTTCTTTCCTCAAGAATTTAGGCCATTGATCCCTCTGAAGACAACATATAGGTTTACATCATTAATGTTCATAAGGGTGATGAAAATAATGTGTAATAGAGAGCCCCCCAAAGTATGAAGTTAGAATAGAGTGATAGCTGAAATACTTTGTCGAGTGTGTGTAGGGAACAAGGAACACATCGGTCAAAAACCTACCAACAAACAAAGAAACATAGTACAATAATATATCATCACTGAGGTAGGAATTCCCATACTCATAATACAAATGACTCAAAGCATGAATGCTGACATGCAAAGATCCATGTCAAGTAAGACAAGTCATGGCCACCAAACATACACTGTGGATCCATGCCAATATGATTGAAATCTGAACATAGCCACCAAAAGTACATTGTGGATCTATGTGTTAAAGACTCAAATTTTAACATAGCCATGAGACATACATAGTGGATCTATGAAACAATACAATATGAATATACTCCAATGCAACCTGAATCTGTTAGAAAATATTCAGGGTCTTCATCTCCACCACTCTATAGTACGAATATAACCATGTGAATACATGTGTTGAAGTCGAACATGGTAGAAACCACTTGATTATCGGTCATTAGTGTATACCATTCACAATTGCGAGGGAAATCACCATTAATGTCAATGAATCCCAAGGTACACTAGTACAATCCAACGGGTGTGAATTTGTGAGCTAAATTCGAACACTCGGCGGGATCTCTCGATCAGGGGTCAATCATGAAAACCCACTGTCGAAAGAGAGGAAACCTTCCATTGAGGCATGCAAGTTCCAAGGTACCAATTAGTTTCTAAGTATAATTCCTGGATAATTAGTTGAAGGCGATAGGAAAAGACTCATCACAGGAGGGCCTTAATGTATCCCTCATCAATGACATGAAACAAGTAACAATATTTGAAGTAGATTAGAGTAACCAATTATTTAGGACTGACTCATGGATGTCCGACACAATAGAAGGCTTTCCGTTTGAATTTATCTTTGAGCATATTGACAACACGACAACTGTCTTGGAAACACTGACTCAACAACAAGGATCACAGACAAATTTGTAATCTTATAAAGGAGTATGATCAAGGGACAAATGGATTTCCAACTTAGACACAAAGCAAGTGAAAGGGTGTCATGTTCAAAAGCGACTCTTCCATAGAATACAGGTTTAGCTACATTTCTTTCCCAATTCCCCCCCCACCCCGCCCCCCCCACCATTTCTGGTGAGTACCTCTTTATTTTTACACAAGCTTGAAGAGGATAACATATGCTTGAACTGTAAGCTCATCCTTTGGATGAGTCCTTTGAAGTATATTTAACGAACCCTAGGAAGGAGTGGTTTGGTCCAATATGGGCCTTTTGATGTTTGTTTTATGAGTCCAAAGAAATAAAACTCAATGGTTTTTCATATTTAGAGAGTCTGAAAAACACTTAAAGGAAACTCCAAAATGTCCTTTTTCGTAAAATAGTCTGGTGAGACCGAAAAAGATATAATCTACCTCCCAACAGACATTTTCTTCAAATACTTTAATGAGCGTGAAAATAATAAGATCGCTTGGCAATATTTTCATGTTTAGAGAGTCTACAAAGAGCTTAAAGGGAACTCCAAGGGGTTCCTTTTTCATATAACCTTTATGAGTCCGAAAAAGTGATAAAATTTTACTTGGTTACATTCTCATTGATTTACGAGCATGAGAAAGAACAAAGAATAATTTCAGGGTTGTTTTCATTTTCACGCAAGCTTAAAACAAAACAAAACTATGCTTGGGATAGATTTTCTTTTTACACAAGATTAAAAACTAAACAAAACTATTCTTGGACCTGGTTTCATTTTTACACAAGATTGAACCAGAGGAAACTATGCTTGGGGTAGGTGGTTTCATTTTTAGACAAACTTGAACCAGAGAAAACTATGCTTGCAACTTCCTAACGCATTATCCAGGGATGGTTGGTACTTAGCCCCCATCTTAAGAAGCTAGCGGTTTAACTTCAACATGAAGTCCAAAGGATGAAAACATTAATTTTGTTATGGGATTAATCAATAAATGTGGACATAAATAGATCTCCCTAAATCCACCTGGATCTAGAACAAAATAGAATAGAATATGATGCTTTCCCTAAGCTCTAACTATTGAATTTACTAGCTAACAAGAGATAGGAAACATACCATTTAAATGTCGCTTCCACTTTCCATTGTCATCCTAGCTCCATTATGGTGATCCTGTGATATTGAATCTGCAAGGGAACACAAGCCAACCAAAGTGAAAGAAATCCAATATACTCAACAAAAACTTATGCATGTGATCAAGGAATCATACAATAAAATAAGAATAATTTTATGGGAAAGAAATATATTGATGTATTATAAATATGAAAAAGAGAACACAAATGAAGCCTTGATGTTGTAAGGTCCCTTCCAATAGTCCCTTGCTTCCCACACACTTCTGATCCATGGGTTATGTGATTGTAGATCTGATAGCTACTCACAATTACTATTCAATCAAGCTATAACCAACTTTTCAAAGATAATTTCCCAAGCTACAAAACAACTAAATCCACGCTGCCAAGCCCAAGATAACTTTCTCCATGAGAGCTCATATCCTTTTATAATATGAAGAGGATAAGGCGAGGAGGTTTGGATGATCCCACTAAATCAGAAAACGTGAGTACAATCCAAACCAATTGGAGTCCACCTCACCATAGAAGATTCTCCTTCTAGAAGCATCGAGAAGATGCTCATGTTTCCCACATACGAAAATCGTCGCACCCCTAGAACTGAGCAGAGTGTGACGATGTCAAAGGCTAGGTTTAGTACAACATGTGATGATCTAGGATCATCGCACCCCTAGAAATGGACAGGGTGCGACGATCCTCCTTATTAGGGTTTTTACAAAGGAAAATATGATTTCATCTCTCAGGTAAAGTTATTCTCCCTTCTTTCCTCGGGAATTTAGGCCACTGATCCATCTAAAGATAACATATAGGTTTACATCATTAACGTTCATAAGGGTGATGAAAATAATGTGTAACAATTACCATAAACACTATTTAGGTTCTTTTCATCCACGCATCATTTGCACAACTAGATCTGAGTCACATCCCATTTCCCTTTTTCCTGCATTGTACAAAGTACCTTTGATGCAATCGACCACTCATGCTCAAAGCCACACAACATGGAGCCACATTCTCCCATGCTACACCTCCATTGACTCAATCCACAATCACATCACTACTACATATTGAAAAAATTGTGACGACCACTTGCGACAAAAGAACTCTTTTGTTGGAACATGCAAGATAAAATGTTCAATTTTTCTAAATCCACCCCGTATTCCTCACTATATCGACACATGTAGTTTGACTAAATTATTATGGTCAATGTTCTTCGCAAAAGCGACGATTGTAGTTTTTCTGTCGCAAGAGAGACGACTTACCTAACCTTAAAATTGATCGTTAAAAATGACCTAAAATAAATAGGTCAAAAAAGAAATATTTGTAGGTCACGTTCATTGCAATGGAGACGATAGTGACCTAAAATTGGACTATAAATATTTGATGATTTAAAGATGTTGCGACAATCTTGCTATAAAAACAACGGTTCCGAAAGGGTATTTTTGTGCGGAAGAATGTCGCAGAATGTTGTTAGAGGTGGGGAAAAAAGTAAAGCGGGTGAAAAGGGTGATGGTAGATGTTATTGCCCTTGTAAAAAATGTTGCCTTAGACGTCCCATAAGAATTTTAATAGCAACAACTATAAAACATTGTAGGAAATATGGTCACATTGATGGAGGATTGAATGAATATTGTCTCATGGTAATTAGCTATATATTCATTATATTTTTTTATTTTTTCAATTTTATATAAAATTATGTGTGTGTGTGTGTGTGTGTATTGTTTGAATGTTTGTTATAGTATACACTAATTTTGCATGATTGTTTGTAATTATAAAGTTAGAGTTTCCCTCTAACTTTCCACAGAATAATGCACCAAGTATTAGTAAAAATGATGTTGTACAAGTTGATGAACATCATCATGACCAAGAAAATGAGGATCTCATGGAAGAAGATGATGGGACAAATCAAGTTAATGATCCCATGGAAGAAGATGATGGGACAAATCAAATGATCCAAGATTTTTTTTCGCAGCCGGATGAGGATGGGGAAAATACTGGTATTTATGATGAACCTCTAGTAGAAAAGGCAAATAAACGACTTTATGAAGGATCAAGAGAAAATATTCTCTCCTCTACATTGTTGCTAGTGAACTTAAAGGTTATGAATAATTTGTTAAACACTTGTATGACACAGATACTAAGGTATGTAATATGTTTCATCTCCTTTTATACATAAATGTTGATTTTTTTCTATTTGTTTTTAGTGTTAATTAATGTGTAAAATAAGAATGCAATTTTTACGATTAATATTCTTACATTAGCTAGTTGTTTGTTATGTTGTAGATTGTTGGGTGAATTTTTGTTACCATCTTCAAATATTTTACCTCACACATATCGAGGTTTGCATGCCATTATGAAAGACACTGGAATGGATTATCAAACTATAGATGCATGTCCTAATGACCATATTATATATTATGAACAATATGCTTCAAAAACCGAATGTCCGCAATGTCTTATCAGTAGATATCAAATTGATCAAGTAACAAAAAAGGGTGCCTCAAAAGGTTCTTCATCATATTCCCATAATTCCACGTTTGCATCGATTGGTCAGGTGTGAAAGCATAGCAAAATTTATGGATTACCATGCATGTAAGAGAAGTGGAGATGGTGTTCTTCGAATGCCTGCCAATGGTTTTGCATTTAGGGAAATTGAGGAAAAATGGGCAGATTTCAAAGATGAACCTCGTAATGTTAGGCTTTCATTGGTAGCTGACGGTGTTAATCCATTCAAAGAGCTTAGGTATATTTACTCAGTGTGGCCTATTTATTTTATCAACAATAACATTCCTCCTTGGATGTCAATAAAGAGGGAGCACATAATGATGACAATGATTGTTCTAGGTATTTGTTTACATTAATTTTTTGAATATAAAACATTTTCATTTGTTTCAATTTTTGCATAATATCTTTTGTTTATTTATTTAATTATATATATTACAAGATATCATTCCTTTAGTAATTATGTGTAATTTCAAACAATTAGGTAATTTCTAGGTTAAAGATATGAATGTATATATCGAGCCTCTTATCGACGAGCTACTAAAGTTATGGGCTAGTATCACAATGTATGACATATGTAAACCAATCGTGGAGAAGAAATTTAAATTCAGTGGAATAGTTTTATGGAAAATTCATGATGCCCCTGGACTAACACATTTTTGTGGTATGTAGCATTCTAATATTGCTCTTTAATACTATATAATATTTTAATGTTATCATGGTGCATGCTTAATTTTTAAATAATCTTATCGTATAATTGACATTAATCCATTTGTTGCAGGTCTTCAAACAAAGGGTAAATTTGCATGTCCACTTTGTGGCCCTAAGATGAAGTATCATCATTCAAAAAGTTTAGGAAAGATGGTGTTTGATGAGTATAGACAGCTTCTTCCTAAGAACCATAGGTATCTTACTACTGAAAAACATATTTTCAATGGGAAAGAAGAGACTGGATTAAAACCACGAACAATGACACCTCACCTATGGAGGTTGGAATATAATAGAAATCGTCAAGGTACCAATTTCATAATGTATCGTAGATCATGTAATGTTTTGAATGTTTATTTTAATCATTGAATTTATTTTACCATATTTGATAATTATTTTTGTGATTTCTTTTATGCTTCATGAAGGCCACAATCTTCATGAAGGTATTAATAATGGGCTTCCACGAGGAATAAAATCTTATCCTGTTCAATACATGAGGTTTCCCTACTATGAGGAGATAAAAATAGCTCATTTGTTTGATACAATGCATATCAGGAATAATGTGACTGAAACGTTATGGCGAATCATAGATGGTAGGAGGGACAAAGAAAACATTGTCAAAATTTGTACTGACATTCAAGAAGCCAATCATGCAATGCGAAGTGTGATCTGATATTCAAATATATCAGATGGAGTACTAGACCGAAATAACCTTCCATGGTTATTAACAGAGAAACAAAACAATGATGTAAAAGAGGTCATTCAAAGAAGTAAATTTCCCACGGGTTTTGCTTCAAACATAAAAAATATCTTAACGAAGAAAGGTGAATTTGGTGGGGTAAAAACACATGATTGGCATGCCTTCATTAAGGTAATAATTTTGTTATACATATTTATATATATTGGCCTTATAGATATTTTATTTATTTTTATTTTTTCTTGTCTACTTTGGTCGAAACAAATAACGATTCATTTTGTTGTTACAGTATGTTCTACCACTATCTCTCCCAAACAACTTTGACAACAACGTCAAACAAGGTATATATATGATCTTGGAAAATACATGAAGTAAGACGTAGTTGTGATTTATATGCAAAATGTTCTTTCAAATTATTGTTGTACTTAATGACATGTGTTTTACTTGTAATGTAATGTAATATGTTATATTATGTTATGTTGAAACATGTTATTTTCTTGTGTAACGATCTCATGTAGATGGTTGTCATTGAAAGAAATCTATGAAGATGATATAAAGTATTGGAAGAGAGAATTTCCTTGTCTAATGTGTGAAATGCAAAAGTATATACCTCCTACATTTTTCAATGCACAAGAACACTACATTATAGACTAAGTTGAGGAGATTGAAATTTGTGGACCTGTTCACGCAAGGTTAATGTGGATGGTGGAGACACACTTGAAATCATTGATGGCATTGGTTAGACAAAGAGCATGTCCTAAGGGTTCTATGGTGTAGGGATATATGGTATATCAATCCATGGTGTATATTAGTCAATATACTCATAAATTAGCAAAGCCCACTATGCATGCAATGGATCGCATTTGGGATGTGAACTTCATCAAAACATTTCAGGATCGGGAGCATCTGTTGGGGAAAGGTAGAATGAAATAAATGAGAGGTAATATATTAATAATTGTGAAAATTCATATTAATAATACATATAATAGGATGCATCTTTCCCTGAAAATTTGGGCATCCAAGACTCGACCTTCTTGGGTAGATCATGTAACCCCCCTTAGGTATTAGGTAAGCTTAAAGGGCTAAAGAGTTCTTTATGAGACCATTTGGTAGAACTTACAGGGGTGACAAGATTTGTGGAGGTCATAGTAGTAGATGAAAGTATATACTGATGCCCACTATGGGTCGTCATTAGCTATTTGTGGAGTCTCCAGATGATTTTCTTGAATTCATCAAGGAAAAGGGAAAACACCCTAGTGGAGTCATCAGGTAAGCTTGTAAGAAAATAGTCTTTGAGGCAAGGCTTACCGAAAAGATTTGTCGTCTAAGGAGAATTGACTCAGTGTTCCCCGACAACAGTGCCAAAATGTTATCACACAGTTTGCAGCTAGGATAAAAGGCTATAAGGTAGAGGACCAAATTGGCGTAACAAGAACCTATCCCACCCAATGTCACCACAATGGGAAGGTTCTTTCTATTTAGGGAGGCTAGGCCCAGGGGAGACGTCCCCAGTGACCTGGAGCTTTGAAAGGGAAAAGGGTAATAGGACAAGGACAAGTTCCCCTTTCACAGATCACCGCCAATTAGATAGTCCCGGCTAAACAACCAATAACAACGTATAACCAAAGAAAAGAAAATCATCTGCTTGAGACAATACAACAAGGAAACTAATACGTGCAATCTTTGTTTGGTACTTCATATACATTAAAGACTAACTGATATTCAATTAAGAAATTTAAAGGTAAATGTTGATGAAGTCAATGTTTACAAAAAAATAGTAGTGGCAGTAATGTCACTTCATCAATAAATACTTGAATGATACAAAATCCAATGTAACAAATAACTTCTTAACTCAATTAATTCTTTCAACTACCATTCAATTACTCAAAATCTAAAACGTTGCTGCAAAAAAGATGAAATATTCAAAGATGATGTCAGCATTCCAGGGTTAGTAGGGTTAGCTAGAGCTTAGGGTTAGTATAGTTAGGGTTTCAAAAGGCTTAAAGAGTTTGTTTATGACCAAATTCACTTCAGCACAAGGGGTCTTGGAGATCAATGCCTTAAAAGGGCAAGATGGAGTAAACTAAGAGAAGGACGTAGAAGCTGAAGGAAAGGGGCAAAAACGACTAGCTCATAAGGTCAAGACAAGAGGGTTTAAGAGGGAGAGTGTTGCTAAGGCAAGGATCTTTCATCAAACCCTAAAAGAAAATGGCCCTAGGTGTAGATAACCTAGGCCTAGGACATCCTCTTCCTCTTGAAGTCAAGCTGGTATGGCTAGCATAAAGGAAGAAGGAAAAAGGAGTGTAGCTATGGCTAGGCTCTCTCTTTCCTCTTCAATGGATTAAAGCTTCTCTATCAGGGGACATGAGACAATGATATACTTGTGTGTTTGTCCCCTAGGGTTTTGATTCAACAATATTTATAAATAAGTGCAAGAAATTAAACTGCAACCATTCAATTAAGAAGTTTTGTAGAAAATACTTACAAATCATCAGGAAATAACCATGCAAACCCTAGTTGTAAACCTTCCTTCAAGAGAAACACCATATAATGCCAAAAATCTCTTCCTTAAACTAGTGTGCATCACTTAGTTCAGCCAAAACCCCAATAGGGCGCTAAAAATCAGACCTCACTATGAGTGAGTGATGTTGTTCCTCAAAATGAGAGTCAAAACCCTCAATATATAGTGTATCAATGACCTACTTTTACCTTTTAGGTCATAAAAAGGCCGACAAGGCCATAATGTCAAAATAATATTGTTTTTACATTAAATTCTAAGTAAAAATCCCTAATCAAGTAAAAATGAGAGTGAAATCCCCTTCAAGGGAGGCGCTAGCCCTTTCTACGGAAAATGAGACACCAAGGAGCAAAACGTTAACCCCCCAAGGGCCTCTCCAACATGCCACATGTTCCACTGCTTCCCAGTCTGCCTCCAAAAGCATCCATGAAGTTGGATGACATCATGGTGAAGATGGAGACATCCCAAGCCTTCCAAGGCTAGCGTTCCACTGAAATGGGGTCATTCCCCCTAGGTCTAGTCCTATCGGAGTGCCTCTGATGGAATATCCTCTTCCTCTCTAGTGAAAAATCTCTGATCCATCTCCACCCTATCTCTACCCCCTCATGGGGTCTCAACATCCATCTATTGGTCTCTTCAGCCCCATGGAGGTTCGAACTAGTCATCTCCCCATGTGTATCGGTCCAAATGGTACCTGTCCGTCGGGCATGGTATTGCACATCAAAAGCTATGCCCTCCATGGGCTCATCAATCACTCAGATCATAGCAATGTTAATCACATCTCATCATCAATATTATTAAACATATGCATAAAAACCCTAATACATCAGTCAATAGCTCAAAGACATTACAAAAACCTGAAATACAAGATTGGAGAAAAAGACAAGATGTCCTATTGGGCTAGTGTCCACAAGAAAAGGAAAGTTCCCAGGAAGATTTCATCCAAGCCATGTAAGTGAGGTGATGTGGCTAGAGGATGTCCAGACATGTGGGCATAGTGAGGGCCAAAGATGCATAATGTTATCTGTGGGTGCCTTTGTAGAAGGTGAGCTGTACCTGTCATGGATGCATTTTTTCCAAGCCCGTTCTTACCTTTATTATTTTCTAGCTTTATTCTTTTATTTGCCTTTTCTTCTTCTTTTTCTTTTTATTCAAGAGTTAACCAGAGGACACTGCCTCGACATGGTGACCAGATATGACAATGTTACCCAAAAGTACTTTCACAGAGATGAGAAGGCTGGCTCATGATGAGACGCCCTTTCCCTTGGCCATGCAACCAAAGGTCATTGCCCTGGCATGGTAACCAGATGTTGGCAATGTCATACTGTTAGGTACCCATGAACCTAATAGGGTGGCTCATGATGAGACCCCCTATCCTCTAATTAGGTCTTGTTTGTTATTTTCAGGGTCCCTCTTGTTTCTTACTCAGAGGCCTTTTATTGCCTTCTTGGGGATCCCTGGGCGAAGCATATTGAGGTTTTATTTCTAGGATTTTGTCTTTTACCAGCTGCTTTTACCTTCTGGGCCTTTAGCCCCTTCTTCCCATGAGATAAGGTGCAATCCTGCAAATAGGTCAACCCAATGCTCGGACAAGGGGAATGGGATAAATGAGCAGGAGATAATATGTAAAAGTGGTAGTATGATGGGAGCAGACGATGGATTTTTAGAAATTCCCCAGTGCCAAACCAGAACCTATGGGTATGGGCTTGCTAGGGAATTTTGTGAATTTCCCCAAGCATGGTCAAGTGGGCCAGTGTAAGATCCAAGCAGTTGTTAGAGATAAAAGGAATCAGATGCATATATTTAAAGGTTTCAATGATCAAAAGTGACACATACCATGATACTTGGACCAATTACCTCATGGAGCAAGAACCTCTTATGATACAGGACCAAGCCGATGGTGATGGATGATGTTGCTTCTTTACAAGACAAAGCTGATGGAAGAAGAAAAGGATGGGCCCTCTAGGGCCATGCTCAGGCCAATCCTACTCTCGGTACTCCATGTCCAGGACCTGTGGGCCTCGAGACACGATCTCCTAGTTATCCCTAAAAATCGGTGATAACATTTGGCTCCAACTTGGGGACATGTGGTCACCGTAGAGTGCATGAGAACCTCAAAATCTCTGGTATAACTTGCAGAAGTTCCCAATCTTGATGGGGGCATCAATAAAAGAAATGGGGCGGTAATGCCACCCTAGCATACATATAGACATATATATAGACTGAAAGAAAACAATCAATAATGCAAATGTGAAAGCAAACTAACATGAAATGAAAATGGTATAATACATGAATACAAAATGACTACTTACCTGTACTTACCTGTGAAGTCAAGTTACCTCATCCTGGTGGGGTTTGAGGAGGTGCCTGCTGACGGGCACTGTGCGCCTTCGTCCCTCTAGTGCAGATAGGTAATAAGTGTCATTAACTGACATTCTTCTGACCTTGAAAGGGCCAAGCCAAAAATGATTGTTTCCTTTGATATTAGTAGGCTTCCCTTTATTGGCATCCCACATCCCAACCACGTCCCCATCCTTGTACTCTCTGACTTTGAAATTGATCATTCCTTGAACGACCTTGGTGTATTGTGTAGAGGGAGGTGGGTGGGATTTTGCTATAAAGATTTCTTGCTGCGAAGGACAGATCCATACATCATCTTCCACCTTATTTAGTATTTTTGTAGTCTCTGATTCCTGACCTTTGAACTTGTCCAGGAGATGTTGGTATTCCTCTTTCTTGATCCATTTAATCTTATTATAATTTTCCTCCTTTAAAAAAGGCGCATATTCTGGAGAATATTTATGAGGAGTCTGCCTGGTTTTGTCACGTGCTTTGTCATCTTTGATGGAATCACTGAGCTCTTGCACATAAGTTGTAGTCACATGTACATTCTAGATACGACCAATAGTTCCATCTTTCAATGGTCCATCTGATCCTTGGAAAAAAAATTCAAATCTCTCTTTGATAGATGCTATCTTAATGAATTCTCTCAAAGGGATGGTTACAAACATCTTGGATAATGCCCCTTCAAGGTCAATGTTCAGGTTAACCCTTTCAGTCTTGGATGTTTTAGGAAAGATTACATCCACAGGTGGGTTTTTTGTTTGGTCAGCGGTAGGTTGTTTCAACTTCTTTCTTATATACACCTCAAACTCTTGTTTCTTTATTTTTTCTTTTGATTCCTGGTCTAGTTTGTTTATTAACGCCATTCTGGCTGACCTAGATGCTTATTTTATGGCCTCTTGATGCTCTTCAATGGTGATATTTATTTGAGGGAATTCTATGAAGTGGTCTATATTGTTTACTTGTTGATGGACACCATTACTGTAAGGACACTAATGTTCCCAATGAGCTTCACTGCATTGAAAACACAAAGGGTTTTCATCCACAATGATGGTGCTTGGAACTTCTATGTCTTTGAAAACATCTTCATTCCACTCAACGATATTACTTACTCTCTGTATTGGATAGCCATCTTCGTTCGAATCTTCAAAGCTATTGGAGGCATTGTCAGGATAATCACCCCAATCTGTGTCTTCTCCTGTCAAAGGAAAAGTGGGGCAATCTTGAAACAAGTATGGATCCATCGATTTGTAATCACTAGGACCAATATCATCTATTAATGACAAAGAGGGTGTTTGCTCATCTTTCTCAAATTGAATGTTTTGTACTAGTATGGGAGTCCCCTCAAAAGATAATTGGTCATATGGGTCTTGCTTTGTCAAAAAATGAACGATTTCGCAAATTATTTTAACCCTTTGCAAGATACAGGACATACTAGGGTCTAAGTTGGTTCCATTATGCACTCAGGGGTCTTCAGACCTAGTTTCCGAATCCCTATTGATGTGGTCAAAATACTCAAATCAGGTTTCACTCATATCTTGATTTTCTAACATTGGTGTGTTCAAGACAAACAAGGAATCTTCAAAGCTAGGTTTTTTATGAGTGGCCATGCCCAAATCCTCGGATGGTTTATGTTGTCTTAAGATGTTTAGAACATTGTTGGTGTTTGAGAAAGATTTTTTCCATTTCCTTTTGGGAGGCATGAGTTTTACCTCAAGAATTTATGGGAACTTGGGTTCAACTTCGGTGATATCCTCATCACAAGGGTCATTATTGCATAAGATATTGACTTGATGGATGTAGTCTTCAAACTCAAGGTTCTTCTCAATATGGCAAGAAAAATCTTGTGCTTCTTCTAGAGTCGAGGGTGACCGATCTTTGAGAGTAAACTACAAAACTCCTTCCAACGAGTTCAAGTAGTGTTGGAGGACAACTTCTTCTGAGAAAATAGGCATGATTTTCTTGAGGAGAAGGTTGAACCTATTATTGAAATCTCTAATGCCCTCGCTAGAGGCTTTACAAATATCAGTTTATTGAGAGTAAAGGGAATCCATGCTTTCTTTTTCACACCAATCTTTCTTGAAGGCTTGTTCAAGATCTTCAGTGGTTTTGATGCTTCCTTTCGGGAGTTTTTTAATCCATCTTCTGGCACTTCTAGTGAGTGAGCTCACAAATATCCTTAAAAATACATCGGGGTGTTCTTGCTTGTATTGGTGAAACTGGAATGCATCACAAAAGTCGATCTAATGAGATTTTCCATAGGATGCATCTTACCCTGAAAATTTAGGCATCCAAGACTCGACCTTCTTGGGTAGATCATGTAACCCCCCTTGGGTGTTAGGTAATCTTAAAGGGCCAAGGAGTTCTTTATGAGACCATTTGGGAGAACTTACAAGGGTGACAGGATTTGTGGAGGTCATAGTAGTAGATGAAAGTATATACTAACACCCACTACGGGTCGTCATTAGCTATTTGTGGAGTCACCAGATGATTTGCTTGAAATCATCAAAGAAAAGGGAAAACACCTTAGTGGAGTCACCAGGTAAGCTTGTAAGAAAATAGTATTTGAGACAAGGCTTACTGAAAAGATTTGTCATCTGAGGAGAATTGAATAAGTGTTCCCTGATAGTGACACCAAAATGTTATCGCACAATTTGCAGCTAGGATAAAAGGCTATAAGGTAGAGGACCAAACTGGCGTAATAGAAACCTATACCACCCAATGTCACCATGATGGGAAGGTTCTTTCTCTTTAGGGAGGCTAGGCCCAGGGGAGATGTCCCCAGTGACCTGGGGCTTTGAAAGGGCAAAGGGTAATAGGACAGGGACAAGTTCCCATTTCACAGATCACAACCAATCAGATAGTCCTGGCTAAACAACTAATAACAAGGTATAACCAAAGAAAAGAAAAGAACCTGCTTGAGACAATATAACAAGGAAACTAATACTTGCAATCTTTGATTAGTACTTCATATACATTAAAGACTAAGTGATATTCAATTAAGAAATTTAAATGTAATGGTTGATAAAGTCAATTTAAAAAAAAAAATAGCAATGGCAGTAATGTCACTTCATCAATAAATACTTGAATGATACATCATCCAATGTAAAAAATAACTTCTTAACTCAATTAATGCCTTCAAATACCATTCAATTACTCAAAAGATAAAATGTTTATGAAAAAAAGATGAAATATTCAAAGATGACGTCAACATTCCAGGGTTAGTAGGGTTAGCTAGAGCTTAGGGTTAGTATAGTTAGGGTTTCAAAAGGCTTAAAGAGTTTGTTTATGACCAAATTCACTTCAGTGCAAGGGGTCTTGGATATCAATAAGTTAAAAGGGGAAGATGGAGTCAGCCAAGTGAAGGACGCAGAAGCTGAAGGAAGTAAGGGGCAAAAAAAGCTAGCTCATAAGGTCAATATAGGAGGGTTTACGAGGGAGAGTGTTGCTAAGGCAAGGCTCTTTCATCAAACCCTAAAAGAAAATGGCCCTAGGTGTAGATAACCTAGGCCTAGGATGTCCTCTTCCTCTTGAATTCAAGCTGGTATGACTAGAATAAAGGAAGAAGGAAAAAGGAGTGTAGCTATGGCTAGGCTCTCTCTTTCCTCTTTAATGGCTTAGAGCTTCTCTATTAGGGGACATGAGACAACGACCTACTTGTGTGTTTGTACCCTAGGGTTTTGATTCAAGAATATTTATAAATAAGTGAAAGAAATTAAACTACAACCATTCAATCAAGAAGTTTTGTAGAAAATACTTACAAATCATCAATAAATAATCATGCAAACCCTAGTTGTAAACCTTACTTCAAGAGAAACACCATATAATGCCAAAAATATCTTCCTTCAACTAGTGTGCATCACTTAGTTCAGCAAAAAACCAAATAGGGCACTAAAAATCAGACCTCACTATGAGTGAGTGATGTTGTTCCTCAAAATGAGAGTCAAAACCCTCAATATATAGTGTATCAATGACCTAATTTTGACCTTTTAGGTCATAAAAAGGCTGACAAGGCCATAATGTCAAAGTAATATTGTTTTTACATTAAATGCTAAGTAAAAATCCCTGATCAAGTAAAAATGAGAGTGAAATCCCCTTCAAGGGAGGCACTAGCCCTTTCTAAGACAAATGAGACCCCAAGGAGAAAAACGTTAGCCCCCCAAGGGCCTCTCCAACATGCCACACGTGCCACTGCTACCCAGTCTGCCTACAAAAGCATCCATGAATATGGATGATGTCATGGTGAATATGGAGACGTCCCAAGCTTTCCAAGGTTGGAGTTCCACTGAAATGGGGTCATTTCCCCCAGGTCTAGTCCTACCGGAGTGCCTCTTATGGAACGTCCTCTTCCTCTCTGGTGAAAAATCCCTGATCCATATCCATCCTGTCTCTACCCCCTGATGGGTTCTCAACATCCATATTGTGGGCTCTTCAAACCCATGGAGGTCCGAACTGGTCATCTCCCCATGTGTACCGGTCCAAATGGTGCATGTCCATCAGGCATGGTCCTGCACATCAAAAGCTATGCCCTCCATGGGCTCATCAGTCACCTAGATCATATCAATGTTAATCACATCTCATCATCAATATTATTAAACATATGCATAAAAGCCCTAATAAATCATTCAATAGCTCAAAGACATTACAAAAACCTGCAATACAAGATTGTAGAAAAAGACAAGATGTCCTATTGGGCTACTGTTCACAAGAAAAAGAAAGTTCCCAGGAAGATTTCATCCAAGCCATGTAAGTGAGGTGATGTGGCTAGGGGATGCCTAGACATGTGGGTGCAGTGAGGGCCAAGGATTCATAATGTTATCTGTGGGTGCCTTTGTAGAAGGTGAGTTGTACCAGTCATGGATGCATTTTTTCCAAGGCTGTTTTTGCCTTTATTCTTTTCTTTCTTTATTCTTTTATTTGATTTTTCTTCTTCTTTTTCTTTTTATTCAAGGGATAACCAGAGGAAACTGGCTTGGCATGGTGACCAGAGTTGACAGTGTTACCCACAAGTACTTTCATAGAGATGAGAAGGCTGGCTCGTGATGAGACACCCTTTCCCTTGGCCATGCAACCAAAGGTCACTGCCTTGGCGTGGTAACTAGATGGTTGCAATGTCATACTGTTAGGTACCCATGAACCTCATAGGCTCATTCGTGATGAGACCCCCTATCCTTTTACTAGGTCTTGTTTGTTATTTTCTGGGTCCCTCTTATTTCTTGCTGAGAGGCCTTTTATTTCCTTCTCAGGGATCCCTGGGTGAAGCATCTCGAGGTTTTATTTCTAGGCTTTTGTCTTTTACCAGCTGATTTTACCTTTTGGGATGTTAGCCCCTTCTTCCCATAAGATAAGGTGAAATCCTGCAAATAGGTCAACCCAATGCCCAGAAAAGGGGAATGGGATAAATGAGCAGGAGATAAGATGTAAAAGTGGTAGTATGATTGGAGCAGATGATGGCTTTTCAAAAATTCCCTAGTGCCAAACCAAAACCTATGGGCACATGCTTGCCAGGGAATCATGTCAATTTCTCCAAGCATGGTCAAGTGGGCCAATGTAAGATCCAAGTAGTTGTTAGAGATAAAAGGAATAAGATGCATATATATAAAGGTTTCAATGATCAAAAGTGACACATACCATGATACTTGGACCAATTACCTCATGGAGAAAGAACCTCTTCTGATACAAGACCAAGACGATGGTGATGGATGTTGCTGCTTCTTTACAAGACAAAGCTGATGGAAGAAGAAAAGGATGGGACCTCCAGGGCCATGCTCAGGTCAATTCTACTCTCGATACTCCATTTCCAGGACCCATGGGCCTTGAGACATGATCTCCTAGTTATCCCTAATAATCGCGGATAACATCTGGCTCCAACTTGGGGACATGTGCTCATTGTAGAGCACATGAGAACCTTAGCATCTCTGGGATAACCTGTAGACCCACTCAATCTTGATGGGGGCATCAGTAACAAAAATGGGGCGCTAATGCCACCCCAACATACATATAGACATATATATAGACTGAAAGAAAACAATCAATAATGCAAATGTGAAAGAAAACTAACATGAAATGCAAATGGTATAATAGATGAATAAAAAATGCCTACTTACATGTACTTACCTGTGAAGTCAAGTTACCTCATCCTGGTGGGGTTTAAGGAGGTGCCTGCTGATGGGCACTGTGCGCCTTCATCCCTCCAGTGTAGACAGGTAATAAGAGACATTAACTGACTTTCTTTCGACCTTAAAAGGGCCAAGCCAAAAATGATTGTTTCCTTTGATATTATTAGGCTTCTCTTTATTGGCATCCCACATCCAAACCACATCCCCCTCCTTGTACTCTCTGACTTTGAAATCGGTCGTTCCTTGAACGACCCTTGTGTATTGTGTAGAGGGAGGTGGGTGGGATTTTTCTATAAAGATTTCATGTTGCGTAGGATGGATCCATACATCATCTTCCACCTTCTTTAGTATTTTTGCAGTCTCTAATTCCTGACCTTTGAACTTGTCCAGGAGTTGTTGGTATTCCTCTTTCTTGATCTATTTAATCTGATTAGAATTTTCTTCCTTTGCAAAAGGCACATCTTCTGGAGAATATTTATTAGGAGTCTGCCTGGTTTTGTCACATGATTTGTCATCTTTGTTGGAATCACTGGGCTCTTGCACATGAGTTGTAGTCATAGGTACATTCTGGATACGACCAATAGTTCCATCTTTTAATGGTCCATCTGATCCTTGGAAAAATTTGTCAAATCGCTCTTTGATAGATGGTACCTTAATGACTTCTCTCAAAGGGATGGTTACAAACATATTGGATAATGCCCCTTCAAGGTCAAAGTTCAAGTTAACCCTTTTAGTCTTGGATGTTTCAGGAAAGATTACATCCACAGGTGGGTTCAACTTCTTTCTTCTATACACCTGGAACTCTTGTTTCTTTATATTTTCTTTTGATTCCTGGTCTAGTTTGTTTATTACCACCATTCTGGCTGACCTGGTTGCTTCGTTTATGACCTCTTGATTCTCTTCAGTGGTGATATTTATTTGGGCGCATTCTATGAAGTGGTCTATATTGTTTACTTGTTGATGGCCACCATTACTGTAAGGGCACTCATGTTCCCAATGTGCTTCACTGCATTGAAAACACCAAGGGATTTCCTTCACAATGACGGTGCTTGGAACTTCTATGTCTTTGAAAACATCTTCGTTCCACTCAACGATATTACTTACTCTCTACACTGGATATCCATATTCATCTGAATATTCAAAGGTATTAGAGGCATCGTCGGGATAATCACCCCAATCTACGTCTTCTCCTATCAAGGGAAAAGTGGGGCAATCTTGAAACAAGTATGGATCCATCGATTTGTAATCACTAGGTCCAAGATCATCTATTAATGATAAAAATGGTGTTTTCCCATATTTCTCAAACTAACCATTTTGTAATAGTATGGGAGTCCCCTCAAAAGATAATTGGTCATCTGGGTCTTTCTTTGTCAAAAAATGAACGATTTCATGAATTCTTTTAACCCTTTGCAAGATACAAGACATACTAGTGTCTAAGTTGGTTCCATTATGCACTCGGTGGTCTTTAGACTTGGTTTCCGGATCCCTATTGGTGTGGTCAAAATACTCAAATCCGGGTTCACTCATATCTTGATTTTCTAACATTGGTGTGTTCAAGACAAACAAGGAATCTTCAAAGTTAGGTTTTTTATGAGTGCCCATGCCCAAATCCTTGGATGGTTCATGTTGTATTGAGACGTTTAGAACATTGTTGGTGTTTGAGAAAGCTTTGTTCCATTTCCTTCTGGGAGGCATAAGTTTTACCTCAAGAATTTCTGGGAACTTGGGTTCAGATTCGGTGATATCCTCATCACAAGGGTCATTGTTGCATGAGATATTGACTTGATGGATGTAGACTTCGAACTCAAGGTTCTTCTCAATCTGGCAAGAAAAATATTTTTCTTCTTCTAGAGTCGAGGGTGACCAATCTTTGAGAGTAAACTGCAAAACTCCTTCCAACGAGTTCAAGTAATGTTGGAGGACAGCTTCTTCTGAGAAACTAGGCCTGATCTTCTTGAGGAGAAGGTTGAACCTATCATTGAAATCCCTAATGCCCTCACTAGGGGCTTTGCAAATATCAGTGTATTAAGAGTAAAGGGAATCCATGCTTTCTTTTTCACACCAATCTTTCTTGAAGGCTTGTTCAAGATCTTCAGGGGTTTTGATGGTTCCTTATGGGAGTTTGTTAATCCATCTTTTGGCACTTATGGTGAGTGAGCTCATAAAGAGCCTTAAAAACACATCGTGGTGTTCTTGTCTGGATTGGTGAAACTGGAATGCATCACAAAAGTTGGTCCAATGAGAGTTTCCATAGGATGCATCTTCCCCTGAAAAATTAGGCATCCAGGACTCGACCTTCTTGGGTAGATCATGTAACCCCCCTTGGGTGTTAGGTAAGATTAAAGGGCCAAAGAGTTCTTTATGAGACCATTTGGGAGAACTTACAGGGGTGACAGGATTTGTGGAGGTCATAGTAGTAGATGAAAGTATATACTGACTCCCACTACGGGTCGTCATTAGCTATTTGTGGAGTTGCCAGATGATTTGCCTGAAATCATCAAAGAATAGGGAAAACACCCTAGTGGAGTCACCAGGTAAGCTTGTAAGAAAATAGTCTTTGAGGCAAGGCTTACCGAAAATATTTTTCATATGAGGAGAATTGACTCAGTGTTCCCTCACAACGACACCAAAATGTTATCTCACAATTTGTAGCTAGGATAAAAGGCTATAAGGTAGAGGACCAAACTGGCGTAACAGGAACCTATCCCACCCAATGTCACCATGATGGGAAGGTTCTTTCTCTTTAGGGAGGCTAGTCCCAGGGGAGACGTCCCTGGTGACCTGGGGCTTTGAGAGGGAAAAGGGTAATAGAAAAAGGACAAGTTCCCCTTTCACAGATCACCACCAATCAAATAGTCCCGGCTAAAAAACCAATAACAAGGTATAACCAAAGAAAATAAAAGCACCTGCTTGAGACAATACAACAAGGAAACTAATACGTGAAATATTTGATTAGTACTTCATATACATTAAAGACTAACTGATATTTAATTAAGCAATTTAAATGTAAATGTTGACGAAGTCAATGTTTGAAAAAAATAGCAATGGCAGTAATGTCACTTCATCAATAAATACTTGAATGATACAACATCCAATGTAACAAATAGCTTCTTAACTCAATTAATGCCTTCAACTACCATTCAATTGCTCAAAATATAAAACGTTGCTCCAAAAAAGATGAAATATTCAAAGATGATGTCAGCATTCCAGGGTTAGTAGGGTTAGCTACAACTTAGGGTTAGTATAGTTAGGGTTTCAAAAGGCTTAAAGAGTTTGTTTATAACCAAATTCACTTCAGCGTAAGGGGTCTTGGAGATTAGTGCCTTAAAAGGGGAAGACTGAGTCAACTAAGTGAAGAACGCAGAAGTTGAAGGAAGTATGGGGGAAAAACAGCTAGCTCATAAGGTCAAGACATGAGGGTTTAAGAGGGAGAGTGCTGCTAAGGCAAACCTCTTTCATCAAACCCTAAAAGAAAACAACCCTGGGTGTAGATAACCTAGGCCTGGGACATCCTCTTCCTCTTGAAGTCAAGCTGGTTCAACTAGCATAAAGGAAGAAGGAAAAAGGAGTGTAGCTATGGCTAGGCTCTCTCTTTCCTCTTCAATGGCTTAAATCTTCTCTATCATGGGACATGAGACAATGACCTACTTGTGTGTTTGTCCCCTAGGGTTTTGATTCAACAATATTTATAAATAAGTGCAAGAAATTAAACTACAACCATTCAATCAAGAATATTTGCAGAAAATACTTACAAATCATCAGGAAATAATCATGCAAACCCTAGTTGTAAACCTTCCTTCAAGAGAAACACCATATAATGCCAAAAATAGCTTCCTTCAACTAGTGTGCATCACTTAGTTCAGCCAAAAAACCCAATAGGGCACTAAAAATCATACCTCACTATGAGTGAGTGATGTTGTTCCTCAAAATGAGAGTCAAAACCCTCAATATATAGTGTATCAATGACCTAATTTTACTTTTTAGGTCATAAAAAGGCCAACAAGGCCATAATGTCAAAATAATATTGTTTTTACATTAAATTCTAAGTAAAAATACCTAATCAAGTAAAAATGAGAGTGAAAGCCCCTTCAAGGGAGTCACTATCCCTTTCTAAGACAAATGAGACACCAAGGAGCAAAACGTTAGCCCCCCAAGGGCCTCTCCAACATGCCACATGTGCCACTGTTTCCCAGTCTGCCTGCAAAAGCATCCATGAAGCTGGATGACATCATGGTGAAGATGGAGACATCCCAAGCCTTCCAAGGCTAGCATTCCACTGAAATGGAGTCATTCCCCCCAGGTCTAGTCCTGTCGGAGTGCCTCTGATGGAACATCCTCTTCCTCTCTGGTGGAAAAGCCCTGATCCATCTCCATCCTGTCTCTACCCCCTGATGGGGTCTCTACATCCATCTGGTGGGCTCTTTAGGCCCATGGAGGTCTGAATTGGTCATATCCCCATGTGTACCAGTTCAAATGGTACCTGTCTGTCGGGCATGGTCCTGCACATCAAAATCTACGCCCTCCATGGGATCATCAGTGACTGGGATCATAGCAATGTTAATCACATCTCATCATCAATATTATTAAAAATATGCATAAAAACCCTAATACATCAGTCAATAGCTCAAAGTCATTACAAAAACCTGCAATACAAGATTGACGTCCTATTGGGCTAGTGTCCACAAGAAAAGGAAAGTTCCCAGGAAGATTTCATCCAAGCCATGTAAGTGAGGTGATGTGGCTAGGGGATGTCCAAACATGTGGGTGTAGTGAGGGCCAAGGATGCATAATGTTATCTGTGGGTGCCTTTGTAGAAGGTGAGTTGTACCTGTCATGGATGCATTTTTTCCAAGCCCATTCTTTCATTTATTCTTTTCTTGCTTTATTCTTTTATTTTCTTTTTCTTCTTGTTTTTCTTTTTATTCAAGGGCTAACTAGAGGACACTGCCTTGGCATGGTGACTAGAGCTGACAGTGTTACCCACAAGTGATTTCACAGAGATGAGAAGGTTGGCTCGTGATGAGACCCCCTTTCCCTTGGATATGAAACCAAAGGTCACTACCCTGGCATGGTAACCAGATGGTGGCAATGCCATACTATTAGGTACCCATGAACCTAATAGGTTGGCTCATGATGATACCCCCTATCCTATGACTAGGTCTTGTTTGTTATTTTCTGGGTCCCTCTTATTTCTTTCTAAGAGGCCTTTTATTGCCTTCTCGGGGATCTATGGGTGAAGCATCTCGAGGTTTTATTTCTAGGCTTTTGTCATTTACTAGTTGCTTTTACCTTCTGGGCCTTTAGCCCCTTATTCCCATGAGATAAGGTGCAATCCTGCAAATAGGTTAACCCAATACCCAGACAAGGGGAATGGGATAAATGAGCTGGAGATAAGATGTAAAAGTGGTAGTATGATGGGAGCGGATTATGGCTTTTCAGAAATTCCCTAGTGCCAAACCAGAACCTATGGGCACAGGATTGCTAGGGAATCATGTCAATTTCCCCAAGCATGGTCAAGTGGGAAAATGTAAGATCCAAGCAGTTATTAGAGATAAAAGGAATCATATGCATATATTTAAAGGTTTCAATGATCAAAAGTGACACATACCATGATACCTGGACCAATTACCTCATGGAGAAAGGACCTCTTCTAATACAAAACCAAGCCGATGGTGATGGATGTTGTTTCTCCTTTACAAGACAAAGCTGATGGAAGAATAAAAGGATGTGCCCTTCAGGGCCATGCTCAAGTCAATACTGCTCTTGGTACTCCATGTCGAGGACCTGTGGGCCTCGAGACATGATCTCCTAGTTATCCCTAAAAATTAGGGATAACAAAGATCAAGAAGATGATTCAACATAATATCAGATAGAGACAAAATATCATGGAGGGTCGACAGATGGAGAAAATGAAGAAGATCATGATCTAGGTGTAGGAGACAATATTGCAATTCCTTATGATGATGTCGATGAAAATATGCTCGAAAATGACGTTGATGACGATGATGATATCATCAATCCTTTCAGAACCAGATGATGATACAGATGTCGAATTCGATGAAGAAGATCAAGATAGAGAATAAGGATGATTACATATATGTTGAGGTTGGATTAGGTACATGACTATATAATATTTTAATTTGTATGAATTATTCTCTTAAAATAATTTACTTTTAATGTCATGGGTTAATTACATGTTTTTAAGTTTTATGTGACATTTTTATATCCTAGGTTACATGTTGTTTAATTATTATTTGAAACCTGGAAATAGTTGTCAATATAGTAAAGTATGTGGTAGACTAAAAATATCATTTAGAAACACATAATTTCATGTACCTTCATTAATTTTTGGTTTTGTAGTTTCTATGAATGAATCTTAATAGGACGTTGCTTTCGATTATTTTATATTTTATAGAGTGGGTTTTGGGGATAAATTGAGAGTGATGTGAGGGGGAGGGGAGGGGCCATGTGAGCTTCCACCTTCACGTGGTTGGCCTTGTTTAGTAGAGGATAAATTATTCTTGAAACCAAGAGAATCTCTTTTATTTTTATACCATCATGATCGTATAAGATTTCATCAATATTGTTACCTATTTGAATCTTCTTAGAATTGAGATTCGTTAGATAGTCGTTGAAAAAAGACAAAAGACTTATGTAGTGGATATTAATTTGGTCTTTGTGTGGTAAATTTTATGCCATTAGTATGTTTTGTACAAAAATAATGAGGAATGAGACATTAGTAACAAAATACATTAATTGAACTTTGACTAGATTGAAAGGTGCGTGCAATTGAAAATACTAACAACCCAAAACTAAAAGGGATCAATACACTGACTTTCAATGAGAGGTGATCTCACCATGGTGTGTAGGAATAGGCCTAGCACCTTGAAAATTATCATTCTCCAAAAATATTATACAAATTTTACAAGGAAATTGTACTAGGACTAGACACGAGAAACAATGACTTGTGAATGGGGAAAACATTGAAATTTTTTCAACTTGTTTCTGAATGCATTGAAATTTGACAAGGATAGACTATTCGCATGCCTTAACGATATGGGAGGGTTTCTAGACTCAAATTTGACTCACATTCCCATTTTCTTCCCTCATCAATTCATCATGTAAACCATAAACCCTAATTTAGTGGAGTCATCGATTTGTCGAGTTTTAGTGTTCCCAGTGAATGGATGCATTGTTGTTGACATGCAATGGGACAACACATGTACCTTCTTAATTTTCTTCCTTCACTTGATGTGGGATTGGTCATTCCTAGCCTTGAATTGAAAGTTGCCCCTAGTCTTAGTCGTCACCCTTCATGACAGTTGTCACCCAATGATCATTAGATCACAAGGTTGGAGGCATATGAACATTGGGATCATGAGGATTTATAACCCTACAGTAACAAGAGACATTAATTGAACTTTGACTAGATTGAAAGGTGCGTGCAATTGAAAATGCTAACAAACCAAAAATAAAAGGGATCAATACACTAAATGTCAATGAGAGGTGATCTCGCCGTGGTGTGTAGGAATAGGCATAGCACCTTCAAAATTATCATTCTCCAAAAATATTATACAAATTTTACAATAAAATTGTACTAGGACTAGACATGAGCAACATTGACCTATGAATGGGGAAAACATTGAAATGTTTTCAAACTGTTTCTGAATACATTGAAATTTGACATGGATAGACTATTCGCATGCCTTAATGATATGGGAGGGTTTTTGGACTCAAATTTGACACACACACCCACTTTATTCCATCATCAATTCATCATGTAAACCATAAACCCTAATTTAGTGGAATGATCGATTTGTTGGATTTTAGTGTTCCCAGTGAATGGATGTGTTGTTGTTGACATGGAATGGGACAACAAATGTACCTTCCTAATTTTCTTCTTTCACTTTATGTGCTCCTGGTCATTCCTAGCCTTGAATTGAAAGTTTCCCCTAGTCTTAATCGTCACCCTTCATGACAATTGTCACCCAACGATCATTAGATCACAAGGTTGGAGGCATTTGGGCATTGGGATCATGAGGCTTTATTGGTTTTCTATTTCATGCATTAGGATTAGGTTTTCTCCTTTAGTTACAAATATCATTGAAAAGGTTGTCCAACATGCAACTGCAAAGCCTAATAGAGATTGTATCCATCATAAAAAGAGGATAAACATAAGGGTTTCTAGACTCAACCATGAGTCAAACAAACAATTCGATAATCAAATATTCTTTGGTTATTCTATCAAAAACCAACAATAAGGTGCGCCTGCTCATGTACTTGATCCCACTTATCACTAACATGTGGATGGGTTCAACGTTGAAAGTTTTTCAATTTGTGCTTGTATGGACTGAAATTTAAGATGGTTAGATTAGATATATACAATGACACTATGGGAGGATTTCCAAACTCAAACATGACTCACACAATCAATTCCACAATCAAACAACAATCCTATAGAATAATTAATGTGAATGGGGAAGAGAATGATAGTATGGGAGGGTTAGACTAGACACATACAATGATAACCCAACCCCAATGAAAGTAGAAGCTAAATCCCAAGAAACTGTGTAATCTAAATCCCAAGTAACTAAGTATGCAAACGAGTTGGTGAGGTGAGGAGCCCAAAAAAATAATTTCAAATAAAGCACATGCATTATAGAACATGCACAAACTTCAGAAACATGTACATAATAATAGAGGTTAGGAATTAAATTTGTCAGTGATGATAGTGATTATGATAAATGTTCATTATAGGGGTTAGGAGCTATAGGTTTTAATGGTTATAGTGGGTATACTTGTTAATGGTCATAGGAGTACAACTTGAGTGGGCTTAATAGTAGTTAAATCCATTATGTGTTATAATGATTACATGCAATAAGGATTATAAGAGTTAAGGGATAATCATGATAGGGGTTAAGTCTTATAAGTTCATAGGTTATAGGTTAAGGGTTATATGGTTTAATAGTCACTAGGGTTAAGGTTTCTGAATATTACATGGGTTGGGTGTGATAGGTGTTGGGAATCGGGTGGGGTCGATGTTATAATGGTTAAGGATTATAAGGTTATGTAAGTTAGAATCTTATAAGTTATAAAAGTTAGTGGTTTAAGTTTATAGGGTTTAATCATTTTAAGGATTATGGGTTATAGTTTTTACAAGGGTTAGGGGTTACATGTTATAGGAGTTACGTGCTAGGTGTTATAAGGGTTAAATGTTATATGGGTTAAGGGTAACAAATAGTAGGGCTTATGAATTATGAAATTTAAGCATTATAAGTGCTACAGGTTATACAATTATAATGGGTTGAGGTTATAAGAATTAATTAGTGGTTATACTAGTAAGTAGTGGTACGAGCCATATGGGATAATCGTGATAGTTCTTTAAAGGAAACTAGTCATTATAGGGATAAGGGTTTTGAGTGATAAATCTTATCAGAATCAAGGATTATGAATATATAGCAATAAGTTATTAGTTATTAGACATTTTGGAGGTTATATGGGTTCAAATTTATAGTGGCTAATGGATATAAATATTAAGGGGCATGAGGTTATAAATATCTTGATGTTAGGAGTTATAAACTTTATGAGGGATAATGGTTGGGGGGGTGGGATTTATGTTGGTTTTAGGTGTTATATAAGTTAGTTGAGATTATAGGTGTCATAAGGGTATGGGTTTATAGGGGTGATAGGGTTGTTAGGGTTAGTTAGAGGCTATATTGGTTATGGATTGGTTATCTTGGGGGCAATGAGTTTGGGATTTTATGTCTGGAGGGCTATGAGTTAAGGATTATATATATATATATATATATATATATATATATATATATATATAACAACACACAAAACAAAATCAAACACTACACTCTCGCACTCAAACACTACACGCTCACGCTCTTGCATGCAGAGTGGAGAGGAGGGCACACAGGGAAGGAGGGGACACTAGAAGAGGGCACATGGAGAAGGA